>JAIUZE010003729.1:0-64091 GCA_022085475.1 Heliosperma pusillum
CTTTAATAGAATTAGTTTTAATCTTGTATTAATCTTCCTTAATTAAGCAAATTAGTAGGTTAATTAGTGATTTCAACTTGGTTTAGTGTATGAACTTGGGTTATATTCAAGGATTTGTGACGAAATCTTTGTATTTATATCAAAGTTCTAATCTTTCTCCAAGTTGGTATAATTTCTTTACTTAATCTTGCTTTTAATTAAGTTTTCATTTCGATTATTGTTATCTACTTATTGTTAATTAGAAATGTTTAATGTTGTTGTTGATTTCCTCTTACAATCTTTAGTAAATATCGAATTTCCCTCAAGTATGAGTGAGTAGTAATCTTGCTAGGGTAATGTGGGGGATTATGGGTCCTTGTATGGTTTAATGTGTTATTGTTGGGGGTTAATAGTTGAGTATTGTCTAGTCTCCATGCTATGCTTATAACATGTTTGATGAAATGCTTACTTGAGTTTGCATGAATCTTTCGTTTGTTTCGAATGCCATAAGATCGAAAGTCGTGGTCTTTCGTAGAACCGCTAGTTTTGGCAAGCCGTATCTAGTGACGCGATAGCTAGTTAGAGTCGGTTTGAGGAGGAATCGTAAGAACGGAAGCCTCGATTCACTTTCCTAGACTAGATGATATTTCGACTATTAGACCCGACCCTTGCACCCGACTTTACTACCCATATGAACCCACTCACCCTAGTCTTCCCTCTTGTTTGATAAAAATCCAACCTTTATAGCTTTAGACTCCTTTTGTTGTTTTTAATTGCTTTTAATTGTTGTTAATTAGTGTAGCCGACAAACCCAAACCCAAATCACTTTGTGACTTGCAAGAGACTTTTAGTAGACTTTTAGATCAATTTTGAACAACAACCGTCCCTGAGATCGACATCCCTACTTCACAACTATTTCTACCACATCAAAATAGGAGTTCCTCTAGGGGAAAGGGTCAATTACCTCCTCAAGGTAACCCACCTAGAAACGAAACCGCCAATGCTATCCATTTGAGGTGTGGAAAGAGTTATGAGGGGCCAAGAATGCCAATTGAAGATGATAATGGAGAGGGAGACAAAGTGAAAGATGATGGGCAAATTGAAATTGAGGTTGTTGAATTGGATGATAAGGAGGAAGAGGGCTCTTCAAGTGAGCAAGTTGTTGTTGAGAAGAATGATAATGTGATAACAACAAACAAGAAGGTTGAGGAGCCTATTGTGATAAGGCTACCTTTTCCTTCTAGACAAGCCAAGATAAAACTTGATAAGCAACTAGGCAAGTTCATGGAAATTGTAAAGAACTTGGAGGTCTCTATTCCTTTCACCGACCTCATCACTCAAATCCCCGCCTATGCAAAATTTATGAAGGACATTCTTACGAGGAAGAAGTCATTGAGTGGAGTTGAAACCGTGGCATTCACCGGTGAATGTAGTGCATTTCTACAAAACCCGACCCCTCCAAAATTGAAGGATCCGGGTAGTTTCTCCATCCCATGCACCATAGGCAACATTACCATTGACAAGGCCTTGTGTGATTTGGGAGCTAGTGTGAGTGTGATGTCATACTCCATATGTGAAAAACTTGGCATGGGAGAGCTTAAATGCACAAACATTACACTTCAAATGGCGGACCGATCAACAAAGCAACCTTTGGGTGTGTTGGAGGATGTCCCGGGTCGAATTGGGAAATTTTTCATCCCGGTGGACTTCATTGTTCTTGATATGGCGGAGGATTCTCAAATCCCCATAATCCTCGGGAGGCCCTTCTTACACACCGCCGGAGCGGTAATTGATGTGAAACAAGGGAGGCTTACTCTTGAAGTGGGGGATGAGAAAATCACTTTCAATTTGCAAAATGCCATGAAAGCCCCCAATCTTGGAGAAGCATGCTATTTCATTGACATTATTGATGCCTTCGTTGAAGAAGTTACCCCTAGCTTCTATATGAGGGACCCTTTGGAGGCTATATTGACTTTAGAGCCAAGGGATATCATGGAGGAGCTACATGGGTTTGAGTTCGACTTGCTTGAAGCAACTTTGGAGGGAGAAGAGCTTGATGAAGAACAACTCTTAAGACTTGAGTCTATCATCCAAACTTCTTGTGCGGTAGACATCGCGGTAGAGGTACAAGCTCCTTCTCTTAAACCCCTTCCTTCTAACTTAACATATGCTTATCTTGATGAGTCGAAGTGCAAACCGGTAATTGTAAATGCTAGCCTTGATGATGATCAATTGAATGCATTGTTGTGTGTGTTGAGAAAACATGAGAAAGCTATAGGCTATAGCTTGGATGATTTGAAGGGGGTTAGCCCCGAATTGTGTATGCATAGAATTCATATGCAATATGACCATGAGCCAAGAAGGCAACCCCAAAGAAGATTAAACCCCACCTTGCAAGAGGTTGTCAAAGGTGAAGTCATGAAGCTACTAGACGCCGGGATCATCTACCCAATCTCTTACTCCGATTGGGTTAGCCCCGTGCAAGTGGTGCCAAAGAAAGGTGGCACCATGGTAGTGAAGAATGATAAAGATGAACTAGTGCCAACTAGGTTAGTGACGGGGTGGAGAATGTGCATAGACTATAGGAGGTTGAATGCCTCAACAAGAAAGGATCATTTCCCCCTTCCCTTCATTGACCAACTCTTAGAAAGACTTGCCTCAAACAAGTATTTTTGCTATTTAGATGGATATTCGGGATTCTTCCAAATCCCAATTGACCCAATTGACCAATCTAAGACCACATTCACATGCCCTTATGGCACTTTTGCCTATAGGAGAATGTCTTTCGGTCTTTGCAATGCCCCGGCTACATTTCAACGATGCATGATGAGCATTTTTTCCGATTACATTGAATCTATCATGGAAGTTTTTATGGATGATTTTAGTGTATATGGGAAAGATTTTGATTTGTGCTTGCATAATTTGTCCTTGGTGTTGCAAAAATGTGAAGAAGTTAGTCTTGTTTTGAATTGGGAGAAGTGCCACTTCATGGTTAATGAAGGGGTGGTTCTCGGTCATCTTATGTCGGAAAAGGGTATCCAAGTTGATAGAGCTAAGGTGGAAGTGATTGAGCAATTACCCCCACCTTCAAATCTCAAGGGGGTGAGAAGTTTCCTTGGTCATGCCGGCTTTTATCGCCGGTTCATCAAGGACTTCTCCAAAATTGCTAAACCACTTACACAACTTCTCCTCAAGGATACCCCTTTCCATTTTACTAACGAGTGTGTTGAGGCATTTGATAGGATCAAGGAAGCTCTTATTTCGGCTCCGGTCATGCAATCCCCGGATTGGGAATTGCCATTTGAGGTGATGTGCGATGCAAGCGATTATGCCGTTGGCGCGGTTCTTGGCCAACGGAAGGATAAAGCTTTGCATGCCATTTACTATTCTAGCAAGACCCTTGATGAGGCACAAGTGAACTATGCAACGACGGAAAAAGAGCTTCTTGCCATTGTTTTTGCTCTCGATAAGTTCCGTTCGTACTTGATTGGCTCCAAAGTCATTGTGTATACGGACCATGCCGCACTCAAATATCTACTTGCCAAGAAAGAAGCTAAGCCCCCGCCTCATTAGATGGATCCTTCTCTTACAAGAATTCGATTTGGAGATAAGAGATAAGAAGGGTGCAGAAAATGCGGTGGCGGACCACTTGTCCCGGCTAAGCTATGATGGAAGTAAGGATGACATGCCTATCAACGATTCATTCCCGGATGATTTTCTCTTTGCAATCCATGAAACAATCCAAAATCAAGCACCTTGGTTTGCGATTTTGCCAACTATATTGTGGGTGGTGTTCTTCCACCGGGCATCAACCACAATCAAAAGAAGAGATTTTTATTTGAAGCCAAGAGATACTTTTGGGATGATCCTTTGTTATTCAAGGAGTGTGGCGATGGGATGTATAGAAGATGTGTTCCACAATGGGAGTATGATGAAATCATGAAAGGATGTCACTCCTCTCCTTATGGAGGGCACCATGGGGCAAACAAAACCGTTGCTAAAATACTTCAATCCGGGTTCTTTTGGCCCTCTATGTTCCACGATGTCAAGCACTTTGTCCAAAGTTGCGATGCTTGTCAACGCACCGGCAACATTTCTTGGAGGAATGAGATGCCCCAAAGGGGGATTCTTGAGGTGGAAGTGTTTGATGTGTGGGGGATAGATTATCAAGGCCCTTTTATTTCTTCAAGAGGGAATAGGTACATTCTTGTGGCCGTAGACTACGTGTCCAAATGGGTGGAGGCGGTGGCTTCCCCTACAAACGATGCCAAAGTTGTCATCAATTTCTTAAAGAAGATTATTTTTCCCCGGTTTGGAGTACCTAGAGCTCTAATAAGTGATGGAGGAAAGCACTTTCATGAAAAACGACTTGACTCACTACTTCTCAAATATGGTGTTCATCATCGTACCGGTTTGGGGTATCATCCCCAAACAAGTGGGCAAGTCGAAATCTCCAACAAAGAAATCAAATCTATCCTTGAAAAAGTGGTCTCAAAGCACCGCAAAGATTGGAGTTCAAAGCTCGATGACACATTATGGGCATATAGGACGGCATTCAAAACTCCTATTGGAATGTCGCCTTATAAGTTGGTGTATGGCAAGTCTTGCCATTTGCCCATAGAGCTCGAATACAAGGCATATTGGGCGATCAAAGAACTAAATCTTGATGCGAAATTGAGCGGTGACAAGAGATTACTCCAACTACAAGAGCTTGAGGAGTTCCGGCTCAAATCTTATGAAAATGCCCAATCTTACAAGGAAAAGACCAAACTCATTCATGACAAGAAGATCCTCAAAAGGGATCTCCAATGTGGAGACAAGGTCCTTCTATTCAACTCAAGGTACAAGCTATTTCCCGGAAAGCTCAAATCCCGATGGTCGGGACCATTCTTGATCACCGAGGTAGGGAAATATGGGGATTTTGAGTTGGCAAGCAAAGATGGCCAAAAATTCAAAGTGAACGGGCAACGAATCAAGCTTTATAAGGAAGGTTCTCTCGTAGGAGTAGTCGAGGCTTTATACCTCAAGCCGACTACTCCTCATTGATTTTTGAACAAGAATGGGTTTTGTGAAGTCCCCTAAGAATCACAAATTTGTAAATAATTCTAACTCACTTGACTAGTGTTCGATAGATTTTAGTTTGCATGGGAATTAATTAAATTGACGATAATAAGGTCGCATTTCGTTTGGCTAATTAAATCGTTAATTAAATCAATTTCCCGTTACTTAGTTAGTTTTGTACATTTTTAGTGTAATTTTTGTCAAAGAGAGTGTGAGGGAGGGATTTAATGTGTTTGTGATTGTTTTCGTAAGTTGAATTGAAAGAAACGTAGCGGAATGCTAAAGAGGAAGCGAGAAATCGAGCTAAGGGTGAAGATTT
Source organism: Heliosperma pusillum (assembly GCA_022085475.1). Classification (NCBI taxonomy): domain Eukaryota; kingdom Viridiplantae; phylum Streptophyta; class Magnoliopsida; order Caryophyllales; family Caryophyllaceae; genus Heliosperma; species Heliosperma pusillum. The sequence goes on from JAIUZE010003729.1 coordinate 5,360, forward strand.
TGAAGAAAAAGAGTCGAAAAGACGAGTCACACTCGTAAAATTGGTTTCACGCCCGTGAAAATTCAAGAAAAGCAAGGAAATCGCGAATTCTCCATTTCACGATCGTGAAATGGCATCTCACGGTCGTGAGATGGAGAAAATCAATGCAGTAGCAGTTCACAATCATCTCACGGTCGTGAAATGCATCTCACGGTCGTGAGATGCCATTTCACGGTCGTGAGCCCATTTTCACGGTCGTGAAACAAGCTTGACCGAGATTTTCCAACCGTGACTTCTCCTTTCCTTATCTTCTTATCTTTACTCATCTTCTCAACAACACAAACACAAACACATCTCACAAAACCCTTATCTCTCCAAAAATCACCAAAACTCCCTCAAATCCTCACCAAACTCACTCAAATCTCTCCCAAATTACCACAAAAAGCTTCATTCTTCAATTATAAACACTTTGAGAACCAATTTTTTCCCTTATAAACACCAAAAAACCAAAAAAAATCGATTTTCAACCTTGGTTTTTCAAAAATCCGAAAATTTGAGATCTATTTTTTGGGTTTATTTTTTGCTTTCTACTCTAATAGAAAGTTGTTTTGGGGCTAGTTGAAGGTTTCTCTAGTATTTTCAATTGTTTTAGAAGCTTTCTTTGAGAAATTTTTTTCGGGAAAAAGCTTGATAACAATGGTGGGTCAAGGAAAAGGGAAAGCGGCAGCGGCAAGAGCACCAAAGAGGCGAAGAGGCAGCGGGTCAAACAACCCGGACGCTAACGAGGACTTAGAGGTTGAGCAACTTCCGGGTTTTTCGGAAGTCGTCTTTGAGACGGAGTCTCAAAGACAAGCTTTCGCTGCCATCCAGGGGTTAGAGATGGAACCCACTGTATTTCTATGCCACGACATCATACGTCGTCTTGGCCTTACCGAAGCTATGCGAAATTTTTTCGCGGTCACAGGTATGACTACTCTTTATTTCATGCATGAGCTCTCCTATCGGAGTCTCACGCTAGAATTTCTAAGTAGTTTAAATACCTTAGTAAATGCTGAGAAAGTGCCGTGTTTCAGCTTCCGTCTTGCTAATACCTCACATGTTGTCCCAATGGTTGATTTTGCTGCTATTCTGGGGTTGGGTTTTCCTCCTAGAAGGAATACTGTAGAGCCTAAGGGCTATGATTTGAACCCTCTTTGGTTGGCTTTGACCGGTAGGACCTTGGTCGATTTCCGTAGGAATTCGGCCCTCCTAATCCACCACCCTGTGCCTCGTTTTTGGCATAGGTTAGTGTCGGGTACCTTCCTAGGGCGGCAAGAACCGAACTACCTCACCCAGCTAGACTTGACCCTCCTAGAGACGCACTTAAATGTGCAAGGACATAGGGATAACTTCATCTACCCCATAATGAATGAAATCTACAGGAGGTGGAGGAAGTTGGGTCAGAACACCATAGCCCGTAGGCAGACGGTGACCATGGGGGGTTTGGTTACTTTTTTGGCCAAGCACTTTGACGCAAATTTTAACAGTGATGGGAGGTACGTGGCTTTGACCGGGGGGACACTTCTTGATGAGAATTCCCTAATCTACTCGAATTGGATTAGGCTTGACCCTAATAGGAGTTTTCTTTGGGTAATTAAGGGTGCAACCCCTTTTTACCTTCCTTGTCATAGACTCCCTCTCTTTTCCCCTAGGGACAACACTATGGAGAGGCGACCCAGCTACCTGCTGCCAGTGACGGCGGCAGGTGGTAGGGCCGCTTCCAGTGGTGCTAGGGAGGAGGGAGAGTCTTCCCAGCCTCGACCCCGACCCGTTTCTAGACCGAGTCAGAGTGCACCCCAGATAGCAGCGCCTGTTCCCCCTTTCCCCCTACCGCATATGCAGTTCCCCCACCCCCCACCCAGTTACGTGACCATTCCCCCCTACCCCTTTGACTACTCGGGGTATGTTCACCCCGACCCGACCATTTCCCCCCAGGGCGACTACTTAACCGGTCTAATGCAGAACATGCATCTGAACATGCATGAAGACCGGGTCAACAACTATTATGCCTCCTACCCCAACTACTTTTTGCTGGCCAACCAAGGGTACATTGACCCTAACGGTTTGATGCCAAGCTGGGCTCAACCCGATTTTTTGTTTCCCGACCAAGGAAACCGGGGAGGGGGCATGGAGACCGGGGGCGACCAAGGGAACAGGGAAGAGGGTGGTGGTGGTGGAGATGATGATGATGAGGATGATGATGAGGATGGTGATGAGGATGAGGATGTGATGGAGACCTTTTGAGAGGTTTTTTGTTTTTGTTTGATAATTGGAAGAGTCGGAGCGGTGTATAGGTGGCTTGTTTAGCATCTTCCCCCTCCCCTCTAGTGTGTCTCCTCCTCTCCTCTCTTTGATTTGTATAATTTGTTTTCTCTAACTTGTAATTTGTGTGTTTTATTGGTTGGCCTCGGCAACATTGGAGGCGGGTGTCCATCCCATCGGACACCATTATTTTGCTCCCCATGAAAAATCCAAATTGACAAACAACCTTTCATTTAGCTTGGTTCATGCATCACGTAGTTAGGTGTCATCACTAGACTTTCCTGTGGGAGGTACCCCCATGAGGGGCTTGCATTTATGCACCTTACCACCACAATGAGACTCTAGATTAGCATATAGTTTAGTTGCATTTACTTAGATCATGCACTTGTATTATATCATTTTGCATTTACTTTTAGGATTTTTATTTAGTTCATGCATTTCATCTAGATTAGTTCATTTGCATGACTAACCATCTTGTATATATTGTTCATTTTGTGAATATTCATCAAAAATTCCAAAAACAAGTTTTTATTTCTTCAAAATTTAAGAAAAATCCAAAAACATGTTTTCATTTTGCTTTCAATAATCCTATTTCATACATTGAGGACAATGTTTGTTCCAATGTGGGGGATAGGAAACTATTCTCATAAGTTTTTATTTTTTATTTTTTGCATTTAAACCATTTAAAAAAATCAAAAAAATTGAAAAATTTGAAAAATCCTAAAAATTAGCTTGTTTATATCTTACTTTGTATATATTTGCATTGCTTTTTCTTCTAACCTCCATACATAGGTCCGCTACACATCGCTAAGAAACTCATTGAAGGGATTAAGAAGACCGCCATGGTATGATCGCTCCTATTCATTCCCCTTCTCTCTTTCTCTACTTCTTATCATTTGAGGAGTTTTGGAGGAGTTTGTTGATGATTGCGGTGTGAATTTTGATGAATTGGCGGTTGTGTGACTTATGTGCTGTTAGGGGGTTTCATTAGATTAATTGTCACGTAGTTCACTAGAGCATTTGCATTAGTTTGTATATATGTTGTTAAATTCTAGATCATGGCATGTAGTTGCATTTAGGAAAACTTTTTGGAATGCCTAATTTGGAAATTGAACAAGTTTGAATAGGCCCTTGTAGATTCTCTTTTTGCTTAGCACTTTGCCTATTAAAATAGATTTTGAAACACCTTTTAATGTGTATTTTTAGTATAATTTTCGCACCGTTTCCTAGAGCCTAGTCAAGGGGTTGCATTTATCATCTTGACCATCCCCATGGTGTGAAAATTCCTTGGTGAACGCTTTCCTAGGTGACTCTCGAGGCCATGCAATTGTCCAATCATCACATTTCACTACATTTGACAAAAAGGAAATTTTCCCATCAAAAGTCCAAAAATTGAGTTCAAACATAATAGAAAAAGAAAAGCTTGAAATTTTGCACATTTTTTGCCTTAGTCCTAGCTTAGGGAGTGCATATGGAGACTTCTAGGCTCTTCTAGAGTACCCTCAATACATATGGGGTCGCTCTCGATGTCGCTACGGCGAGGATTTGCCTATTGTTGGTCTCCGCCGCACACCTTTCGCTAGGCCACCTTGCTCTCAAAAGGCACCCAAATCAAGCACCAAAAAAAATCTCTCCCAAGAAGAAAAGAAAAGAGAAAAAGAAACAAAATAAGAACTCAAACATCTCGTTTCCTTACCATTTCTTGATGATTACTCCTACGTTGCATGGCTAAGAGGGGACGACCCTTCCTTTCACTTAGGTGAGAGGCGGAATTCCGATCCTACAGTGTCTTCTAACACCATGGGGCCCTCACTTTCCATCCCGCCTTTATCACCCTTGACAAAGTTTTCTAGTAAACGTAAACGAATATACTAATTTTACACAATAAAGAGGTGATTTATTTCTATCTTTCTAGGCATAGTTCTTTGTAAAACTAGTGAGTACATAGGAATTTACATGCTTGAAATTTTTCCATTTTAGATGAATCCCGGCGCATGGATGAGGCATGTTGCCATTTGCTTTTGTTGATGCATTCTCATTTGTTTGGTGTGCTTTATTGTCTTGAATGAATCGGAGTTTTGGCAAGACCCCACTTGCCTTACAAGAAGGTGTCCTACCTCATGGATACCTTGTTGTGAGTTGAAGGGACGGAGCAAGGCCCGTTAATTGCCTTGTATCGGTTAGGTTTAGCGTAGTTAATTAAGGGTCTTGACTATTGTTCATCCTTACTCGGGACGAGTAAGGGTTTGGTTTGGGGAGATTTGATATAGTGTCATTTCACCCCACATTTTCACCCCTTTTCATCTCGTTTTGTTTGCCTTTAACGCTCCCTAGGAGCGTTTCTACGTGATTTACCTTCTTCTAGCATGTTTCTTGCTTTTATCGTGTTTTTTGTAGGTAAACCGTCAATTGAGGCGATTTCTACCTACTTTTGATCAACAAAGAAGAAGGTGAATCATTCGGAGGACCCACGGTACACCTAGGGGGGCCCACATACCCTTGGGGGCCCTACTTGACGCGCCAAAGCCCTTCCGAGTCAAGGCAAGCGAAACCGAGAAGGAAACAACAAAGTCAAGCGAAGGAAGAAGGAGATTGAGCATCTCACGGTCGTGAAATGCATCTCACGGTCGTGAGATGCTTTGCCAAAAGCAAGGATTTTCGTGGATTTGGTTTCACGACCGTGAAACTCATCTCACGGTCGTGAAACCCATCTCACGGTCGTGAAATGAGCTTCACGGTCGTGACTTGTTCGTGAAAGTCGACCTTGATTCTGCCTATACTCTCACGACCGTGACTTGCCATTTCACGGTCGTGAGACGTGTTTCACGACCGTGAAACCCATTTCACGGTCGTGACTTGTCCAGTCCATGAAGCTTCTCGAGGCCCATCTTTCCTTCATTTTGTAAACCTATAAATAGACCCTCTTATGTAATTTAAGGGCACGAAACCCTAGATCTGAAAATTTCATAGAATTAGTTTTAATCTTGTATTAATCTTCCTTAATTAAGCAAATTAGTCGGTTAATTAGTGATTTCAACTTGGTTTAGTGTATGAACTTGGGTTATATTCAAGGATTTGTGACGAAATCTTGGTATTTATATCAAAGTTCTAATCTTTCTCCAAGTGGGTATAATTTCTCTACTTAATCTTGCTTTTAATTAAGTTTTCATTTCGATTATTGTTATCTACTTATTGTTAATTAGAAATGTTTAATGTTGTTGTTGATTTCCTCTTACAATCTTTAGTAAATATCGAATTTCCCTCAAGTATGAGTGAGTAGTAATCTTGCTAGGGTAATGTGGGGGATTATGGGTCCTTGTATGGTTTAATGTGTTATTGTTGGGGTTAATAGTTGATTATTGTCTAGTCTCCATGCTATGCTTATAACATGTTTGATGAAATGCTTACTTGAGTTTGCATGAATCTTTCGTTTGTTTCGAATGCCATAAGATCGAAAGTCGTGGTCTTTCGTAGAACCGCTAGTTTTGGCAAGCCGTATCTAGTGACGCGATAGCTAGTTAGAGTCGGTTTGAGGAGGAATCGTAAGAACGGAAGCCTCGATTCACTTTCCTAGACTAGATGATATTTCGACTATTAGACCCGACCCTTGCACCCGACTTTACTACCCATATGAACCCACTCACCCTAGTCTTCCCTCTTATTTGATAAAAATCCAACCTTTATAGCTTTAGACTCCTCTTGTTGTTTTTAATTGCTTTTGATTGTTGTTAATTAGTGTAGCCAACAAACCCAAACCCAAATCACTTTGTGACTTGCAAGAGACTTTTAGTAGACTTTTAGATCAATTTTGAACAACAACCGTCCCTGAGATCGACATCCCTACTTCACAACTATTTCTACCACATCAATAAGCGATGGCGCCTTTAAGAGTCCCTTGTTCCAAAGCAGGGAAGCTATGACACCTATAGGGCCCGAGCAACACATCCCTCCGGAGGAGTAATTATTTATCTGAGGTATTATTAGAAACAACAAAATAACTAAAACTAATTGAAGACACTGCATATAGATTGATGAGGAACCACCACATCCAAACCACCCAACACCACAAATCAATCCCTACACATACAATCCAACCGACATGACCACACAAATTAACACACTCTAACCAACTAATGTCCCACCCAGTAAGAAACAACCCTTTGAAACACAAGACGGAGACCAAACCCAGTGAACCTCCAGCGCCACACCATCAAGGCCTAAAATACAGACCGGATAAAAGAAAAAAGACAGACCGAACCACTACCCGACCCCGAACCGACCGACAATACCCAATGACCCACAAAAGACCACAAAAGACGACATGCAAAGAAAGAACAACCCCGAGACGGACATGCATAGACGAAACCGGTGGGGGAAGGGGGCGAGGGGAATGGGGAACACTGGGCTCGAGCATGCAAAGACACCAAGGGAAAGACAGTCAGGAAAACAACAACAAGGACACAACATCTTAGAGGACCACATTGTAAGACCGAAAGACTTTTCTTCGAAGGTGGGGGAAGGGGCGAGGGAAAGGGGAACACCTTCTTGATAAGCCCATCGGAGGTGGCACAGGAGTCGGCGGCGGCGACGGAGGTGCAGGAACAAGCGACGCTCGGAACACTAGAAACTGATTAACGAACCACAAAAAAGACCAGATGGAGGAACGCTGTAAAGCTCAAACGACGATCTAAATCATGGCGAGTCGGGTTGTAGCACAGCGAGACGGAACAAAACTCGAAGAAGAGTGTGCTAAATGATGGGGAAATGAAGGTTCGCCGGAGATGGGCCAAGACATAGGCTCATCTCCGACGAAAGGATTGAAGTAGGGAAGGAGAGTTGGGAGGGTGGCGGCTGTAGTGGAGCAAAAAGTTAGGGTTTTTTGGGGATTTTTTAGAGAGAGACTTAGGAGAGAGACTATGATCCAAATACTAATACATGAAGCCGACAATTAACCTTAAAACCCCAATATTCAAAGAAGAATGTAAGTAGGCCAACGTAGTTAGAACTTAGAAGTAATGGCAAAACTAGAACGCTAACAATAAAAATCGTCTTTAATTAAATAAAAAAAATTGGGTTTAATGTTATTTACGGAATTATTTAACGAAATAGTGTTTGTTTTAAACTAATTACACTTAATGAATTCATGTTAGGTTTTCTAGTTTCAAATTTATATCAATTTTAACTTTTTCTTCACTATTCAAAAAATATTTTTTCCAAGGAATTTTCTATGATCAATAAAAATATTTTATGATCGTTTTATACTTCCGGAGTCCAGAGTCATCAAAAAATTTGAAATTAATTTCAAATACAATGATAAGATAGTTTTGATATATTTATTTACCTTAGATTTAAATACCTTTACAAGTACTCCGTCATAAATATGATAAACAAATAATTAAAAGAGAGTATTTATGAGTTACATACAAAACTAACACAAGCATAATAGTTGCATGCATGATTCGAAGGAAGAACACGAATACTGACCCGAAAATACATTATAACAATGACCGTAACTACATTATTTGAGAAACACAACTAATGGTTCACAAAATAAACGTACATGCAACATTATCCAATACTACATAGTACATTTACTAAAATAACTGAGTAATTCTAGAAGTTGAATGATTGAAAAGACGACCTACCACTACTACAAATCCCTTACTTTTTCGACACTTTTTATGGGTATTTACGACGCTTTAAAGCGTCGATATTTTATTTCTCGACGCTTTAGGAAGCGTGGTTTTTCGGGGCGTCAGGAATTTTCGTCGTATTTTGGCGTCAACCTTGTCCACGCTTTTTAGCGTCAGTGTCATTTTCAAGTAGCGACGCTCTTTAGGGTAAGTTTGCTTAACACTTCTTTGCGTTGTGAATTTTGAAGCTTCTCGACGCTTTTTTCCGTTTCTCTAACTATTCTCGCTATTAATGCTTTCGTTACTAGATGACATCATAAAGAGCGTATTGAATACAATAATTTAGATGGATATTTGGTATGCATGTGCAGGCAATGGAGTAATTTCATCTAAATTTTCCATATACAACTATAAAATGTACAATGTAGAAAAAAACTCAGGAACTCATCCTCAGTTGAAATATTTCCATAAGACACTAGAATCGAATAATACATCCATCTACAATGGAATTACATTTTGTTGAACATTCGGAAAAATATGTCCATCTACCCTTCAATTATAATCCAACTCTTCCACTACATCTCATCTCCTGCCAAATCATCAATACTTTCATTATTAGTAGCATTCCTTTACTCTATATCATAAATAATAAACGCTTATGTTCCAATTTATAAGAAAAAAAGAGGCATATAGAGAAGTATATTTTAACAGACGAACCAACATTAATCATACAAAAGGATGAGAAAGGATGTATACCATATCTACAGGGACTAAATACAATAAACTTGGATAATAAATCTACCAATCTCAATATGAGTATTTTGCAGCATTATTAGCAGCCCTGCCTAATTTATATTTTCTACAATCAACATAAACGGGACAACTTTCACACATACTGGCAAATGACATCAAAAGGAGTTGTTTCAATAGGTATAAGGTAAATTAAAATGATGGCAAAATAGCCAAGCAAAATCATCTAGTAGTTAACATAGGAATATTTAATGCAGTATATGATGAAAGTTAAAATATCATAATATTACTGAAAGAAGACATCTTGTGCAAGGACATAACTTCATGCATACCACCAAGTCTCCCTTGCGACGGATATATATCCGTCGCAAGCTTCTAATGAGTCAAGTTCTCCCACTTGTGTAAAGAAGAAAAAGCATAGGGTACACAATAGCTCGTCTTTTCTTACCCAAGTAGGTAATACTTGACCCATCGCAAGCTGGCGACCGATATGCCCGTCACAAATGAGAATTTGTGTATGCCTACAAGGAACTTGACTTTTGCGGTAGGAGGATATTAGGACAATGAGCATTTAAAGTTGCTGCAATTGTCTTCAAATGATAACATTTCCTGTAATACATATGTGCACTAAAACTTTAATGGTAAAGTTGGTAGATTTTTCTTTCAGCAGATCCTTTGGAAGACCCAAATACCTCATTTTAGAGGGTTTTCCATCTAATAAACTAAGAAATTGGCATAGAAAAGAAAATGATCAAGGAGCAACTGCAAGAAATGAAAAGAACTCACATAAAAAAAATTAAAAGGCAAAAACCTCCAAGTTTCAAAAGTACAATATTATCCATTTAAACAAAATAGTATTTTTGACGGATCGCATGATTACATCAAGGTGCCAAAATCTCAATTCCACCGTTGGTGGCTACTTTTTCTATTCTTTGATCCTACTTTTATAACCACCTTTCAAGAGTTGGCTTGGACTAGACAGACTTGAGAAGGAGACTCACAGATATAATTTAGGCACACTAAATGGATTATAAATATAAAAGGACAAAATGATAAGGTAATGCATGTGCAATGTCCCCGTGAAAAAGTACATTAGCCATATAAGTCGTTATATGTTACTCCATTCATCCCAATCCCCTTTTCAACAAAATTCATCACTATATAATTGTCCGGTAGTAACAATCAATTTATTACGACATGATCGTAATTAACAGGTATCTTTACCGTGGCAAATGAAGAGAGACACTTATTGTGTCAGCTGTATAATAGGCCTGTGTCTCTGAGCCAACAGTCTTCATCTTCTCATTTCTAAGAAAGCATACAACGAACAAATCAGGATATTTCCTTAATACATCTGTTCCAAACAATTAAAAACCTTCATACCTCTAGAGTAACCCTATGTTACTTCCACTTTTTACTTCTAGAGTAATACCCAAGTCCAACACAACAGTTAACGATCTGGGTATGAAATTCGTATCAGGCCCATGATTACCCTTCTCCACGTAGAAACAAAAAATACTCCCACGAAAAAAGTAGAGATATAGACTAGACTATGACGCATAAAGTATATTTACATATTTAAAGTTCTACGTCTCTTAAAGTCTCTCTAATTTCCTTTTATGACTCAAATTTTTTTTTTGCTTCAGTTTATCTCATTACCTTCGTAGCTGGACGCCTAGACAGAGTTTATGTGTCCAAAGGTAGTCGTGTCGAGTCTAAGACTTGGATACGTATGTACTCATATCCAATACGTGAGTCCGACCAACATTATTTTTCAGTCAATTCACCCTTATTCCTCAACCAGAGAACAAATAAGTAGACGAAAGACCTCTAACTCAAGCACAAGACCATAGTAAACTACAAATTTTACTTACCTCTCACATGACATCAACCTATCAGAATTGCCTTAGTTCGGCCTCGCACTGAAAGCACAAGCCTTATAATAGAATTATAACTGCATCTTAGAAATGACATGACAATGGCATTAAGGTAAGCACTTCTTTTTTTATATTAGATAAAAGGTAACCTCGCCTATGTTTCAGAAAAGTTAATGTATATATATATATATATATATATATATATATATATATATATATATATGTAGAATTGGGATCCGATGAGAACCACTAAGATAATGAGAACCGTGAGAACTCCGCCTTACAAAATTTATTATAAAAAAATAAGGACATTTTTGGGTTCGGCGTATAATTTTATGGCAAGATAACATACATCTTGGTCGAAAAAATATAAGTTACTGACGGAAATTGAGGTGAAATACGATTTATTAATTTTCATGCACCTAGTAGTCAGTTTCATGCATCTAACAATTTTCATGCACCTGGTGCTTATTTTAATGCATCTAGAGCTCGTAAATTTCATGCACCTAGTAACTGTTTTCATGCATGCAACAAATTTCGTGCACCTAGTGCTCGTTTTCACGCATTTAGAGTAATTTTAGTGTACAAAGTGAATTTAGGTACATTAAGTACATATTTTTTTAATATAATCAATAAATTTTGGTCGGTTACTGCAAATATTTTGATTGAATAAACTAAACTAATGGTAAATGATCCAACAAAACTTTCGAAACAAGATTTGGTGGAGATTTAGTGAAAGTTCTCACGGTTCTCATTATGTTAGTGGTTCTCACCGGATCCTGACCCTATATATATATATATATATATATATATCTATGTTTTAATGAGTTGTCATAGTCCAGCGACATAAACCGAGCCACAAGAAGCTTAGTAACTGCATGTATACAATCTGAAACAAGGAGGCACAACGACTGGTAAGAACTAGAAACAAAAAGTGAAGCAAATACATATATGATATATACTTCAATATTTTAGTGTAACTAAGAAGTTCATACAAAGTATTAGAATTATGTCTTACTGGCATGATGAACAATCCTACCACTCGTGCTATATTTTGATGGACCCATATTATCCATGCCTCTGCAACTCCACATCCCACCATTATCTAAATAGTTACTAGCTGAATAAATGTTTTGCTGCAAAAAATTATCCCAAAAGATAAAGCATATCCGAAGATTGAAAGACCATAATCAAACTTCAAACTAATCATGGCCGTATCAATGCAAACCCTAACTGAAATAAATCAATACTAGATATTGAAAAAGAAGGAACGAGTTAGAGCCTAAATCAGTACATAAAACCCTAAATGAGAGAAATCAATTACTGTCCTACAGGAGATTAGAATGAAAATCATGTAATATGGAATCAGAACAGTATTAAAACCGGAACTTAAACATAAATTTAATTTGAATCTAAAAACAACAAAACAACAAACCTAACTAAATTTAAAATTCACTTTAAATTAACACAAAAGATTAAAAATAATTCATAATAAGGTTGATTGGAACAAACAACTTACGAGATGAACAAGGGACATGGTAGTAACTGACGGGCATCAAGAAGATGGAAACAAAAGGGTTCCCCATTTTGTGAAACTCGAATATCGAGTATTGAGGGCTCGGTGGTGATCGAACAGTGGTGGTGAATTGGAGAACAGAGGTAGTTTATGGTGCCGCGTGGGTTTGAGGGGATGAATGAAGTGAGGTGGTAAATGGTATAGGTTATGGTGATGATGGGAGAAGTCAGTTTCTAGATCTAGTTTTCTTACTGTGGAAGATGAAACAAATTTTGAGGGTTTCAATTTTCATAATCGCGCTCAAATATGTTTTCCTAATACTGAAAGTTAAAGATAGGCGCGTCTCTCCAAAATTTGACGGACAAACTACTCGAAATTCCTTTTACCCATTAAGATGGCCTCAACGCTTTTTTAAGCGTCGACACAAAAGTGTCACAAAAACAAGGGTTTTGTAGTAGTGTACTAACTTAAACACAAAGTTATAATTAGGGCAGATATCGAATCAGTTGGGATAATTGGATTTTTCGCTCCGCCCTACTTATAACGACATAATTAACTCCCTAGTTAAACAACACTAATAATATAAGAGATAATCCAAAGCAACATGATAATAGAAGATAATTAGACACACATGCATGCATGCATGCATTGTATTTAATTTCAAGGATGCGTAGTAACAAGCCCACCCCTAGAGATGGGAGTGGGACATCCTGGACCACCACCGCCACCACCACCGCCACCGCCACCACCACCACCACCGATAACTCCACCATTTCCACCACCGATACCACCTAGACCACCACCACCACCAGGCAAGGGCATCATGGGCATGGGCATGATCCCAGCTCCAAGGCCCTTGCCAAGGTAATCAATCGGGACAATTCCGGCTACGCCACCGATTCCACCAGCAGCCCCAATCCCACCAAATTTAATGAAGTTTTTATTATCATTGTTCACTTCATCATTCTTTGGTAAATCCTTTTTATTATTGTTTTCGACAACTAGGGTTTCGGTTTGATTTTTATCTATCTTTGGGGAGTTGGGAATTTCTCTAGCAATTGCATGACAAACTAGAAAGAAAAAACAACATGCAAATAATGATATGTTTCTCATCTCTCTTTCTCTCAATTTCTCTCTTTTAAGTTGATAGAAATTGTAAGTGTTGATGTATAAACTTTGGTCGAATTGAAGGTCCTTTTAAGGATGGGGATGAAATGATAAATAGTTAGGGGACAGTTGAGCCATATTTAATACACAGACCATTAAATGTCGAGATATGAATTGCATGCATGTAAGTATGCAACGTACTCCATTGATGCACAGCTCTTTATACGATTTTTTTTTTTCAAAATAAGGTTCGTTTAAACACAAAGGAATTAACGAATTGGGGTCCAATTAAAAGAAATTACATAAAATGAGTTCGCGTAAGATAGGGATGCATAGAGTTGTGTCACGGAATTAAGGCGCTTAGCAACTGAGCAACTTTGGGTAATTAAGTCAGTTGGATTTGTGCCTTGAATCGGTTAATTAGTTGCCATTTCGAGCGATTATGCGGGGGTCTCGTTGACCCGTCAGCGAGTCGGGATCCAAGGGTGAAACAACATGGTGGGGCCTGAGGGCAACGCACCCGAAACCTAAACGGTATTTGTTAATCTGTTTGGACTAGGATTCTGCTTTGGACCAATGACTGTGTATTGAACTTCTAGGTTTTCTGTATTATGTCTTAAAGAGTACGGAGTACTTAACTATTTAAACATAACCCTAACAGTTATGCATATCATAACTTCTGAATTTGAATGTAAGACTCTGTAAAAACTTCTAAACATTAATAAAACTCTCCTCCATTCTACCATGTATACGTACGTAGCTAACACGCCGTACTCGTTATTAGTGAACCACGTAAATCTGTGTGTGTTATTATCTTTATCGTTTTTATTCGTTCTTTATCGTTTCTGTTATAACAAAGTCGTCGGGTAAGTCAACGAGAGTTAATAAATAAATATAAAAATATAAAAGAAAAAAATTGAATTTGGGGCAAATAAAGCTACTTAGTGTATCAGCAAGTTTGGTTAATTTTGTAACGTAAACTTAGAAAAAAAAAACAATTGGTACATTAGCAAAATCAGTGGCATCGATCAGTGAGTGATTTTGTTACAGTACTATACATATTTTCTTTGTTAAGTCGTTAGGTGGCTAAGCGACTTTAATTCAAATCGTTGATTTGAGGCACTCAATGATTTATTTGTTTTCTTTTTGGTAGCTTTTTCTAATACCAAAAGATGTATTTATCATATCGTCGAGTGGGTGAACGAATTCAATACAAACCTTAAAAAATTCGGAGTTGATGTGGACATATTTCCGATAATAAGTTTCACTATAACCCTATTTTGATTAAAAATATTTCCCTTAAAAACTATTTTTTTAAAAATTCTCTCTATAGTGTGCATTTCTCTTAACCATTAATCAATTTTTTTCATTTGCTCTTTAAAGCTTAACTACTCTGTACTCCATCCACATAACAATGATCTTTCCACGTACTTCTTTAATATACTCGGTATCACGGTATGTGATAAGTATTTTATTGAAATAGGAAGATCACTATTGTATATTTAAACTTTAAAGAATATTATTTGTTGTTTTGAATTTAGTTTATGTTACGAATTTCAGGGTTTCCATGTTTTTTTTTCTCAACTTCGACGCGTTTCTGATGCAATTGTTTATGATGAGCTGATAAAAAGCACAATAATAGTGAAGAAGGTCAACCATTTGCGTAACAGATAGCAGTAGATTTTTGCATTTACATTGATATGTCTGCATCATGTCTAGACAAATGTCAATTTCATGCTTATACACACAATAAAGACCTCTTTTTCAAGGGCTTTCACTAATCCACCATGCACTGGTGCAACGTTACTAACATAAGTTTGAGGCAACGGAGAAAAATCGATCATCGGGACATGCATGCCCTGACCAGCCATGTCCGACCCCGGCCCCTAGGCAACCCGTGAGACCCTCTGAAAAACGCCGCAATTCTCGCCCCAACCAAGCTAATAAACGTCCGACTCAGACCACGTTGAAAAGACGATGGTTTTGATTGTTCATCTTTCAGATTGATGTTCTATTTCATTTCACCAAAAAAAAAAGGTCCAAATTAATAGTATCAACATTGGTGTTACATAGCTGTCAAAAAAAAACATTGGTGTTACATAAAAGAAGTAACTTATACATAAATAGTACGGAGTATCAACATTGGTGTTACATAAAAGAGGGGATTCTGAGAGGTTTCGAGAACCAAGGCTCATAACATGAAAAGAACGTCAAAATGCTAGCTAGGTATCTATTAATATCTTATGTTTCAACATATATAATACTCCTATAGTTTTTTTTATATTTTTCGGACCTCATTTTGATATTTAGAATAGGGCATCGTCTCAAACTTATTAAACACCATTGCTTAACCTGAATTATATTGAAACCAATGTATCTATCAGAAAGCGTTACTGTATTATCTAAAGGAAAAAGGACGACAATTGTTACAAACATTTTACTATATATCTATGACACTCTTACACGACTCTAATTTTTTCGGGTAGACTTATAATGTTTCAAACTCTCTCCAACATATCGATAGAGTTTCTGATCTATATATTTACGAGATACTAATGTTTATTAAGGATCTCAAATATTATATTTACACTTAATATAAAAAGTTATATGCCGGTCATAATTTGGGCCTCCTTCTATTATTTATAACATGTCTTCTAAATTCCATTAGTCGAACTCGTTTAAAACAAACAAACGACTAATGGAAAACAATGGTATTTTAAATAGATACGGAGTACTTTGACCGTGTTCTTTTCGGCTGAAATTAAACGAGCTGAATATAATTAAATCTTGTTGAGCTGAATTGAACTAACTGAATGTAGTTGAACTAAAGTGAATGAAGATAAAGTAAGAGTCAATTTAAGGAAGAACTGAATTGATTAGAATTGACTAAACCAAACTAAATAGAGTTAAAGTAAATGAAAATGAGTTGAAATTAAATCAGGAAAAAAGGTTATCCATAAAGTGGGATTTTTATAATGATACATGAAGTGAATCTGAATCAATTATCTGTCTCCCCATATTTGTTGTCAAGTTGTCATGGAATGAATTTGAATACCATGTATTATTATGCACTTACGCTTTGTTGTAAAGTGAAGAGAACGACAAAATCAGCAACAAAAAAAAAAGGCAAATGCAATCTAGTATTCTAGCTCTTTAATCTGTGCTAGTACCAAGTCTACCAACTTAGGTGAAATCTTTAATTTGAAGGCAACAAACAAGAGAACTTGGCCAAAAAATAACCTAAAAGTGTAGTAAAAGTACATGATAATTATCTAGTGTTCAAGACTTCAAGGAAAGTATCCCAATTCCCATATGAATGTCTATCAACAAGAGAACAAACCCCCCTCTAGATTTGGATCTTTAAAATAGGGTAATTATAAACTTATAAACTATTTTTACTAACACCATTTTAATTGTGATAGAGTGAATAGTAGATGATCATATAGCTTGAATGTGAGTGACATTTAAACAAAAGGTTAGTAATAACATTATCATCGCCCATTTTATATGCCTTAATATAATAGTATTACTATATATAGTTGCTGTTATTTATAAATGATTGTTGGCTTGTATTTTAAACGTTTTTTGAAGTGTAATAATATGAGATTTAGTAATTTAACTTGCATCGATCCTGGGTGAAAGCGCGGTTTATTAGATTTGGAGAATTTGAAATTATTGATATTTATTCCATTTTGAAGAGTGTAGGGAATATTTATTCCATTTGGAGAATTTGAGAATAATAATATTTACTCCATTTGGAAAAAGGTAGGAAATTTGATTTATTTATGTACATGTAAAAGCCAAACGATAATTAAGGCGTTTATGTACATGAATTGGGCAAAACACGTTTGGTTGGCATCCGGGAGTTGAATTGACACGGGAGTTTAATTTACAACTATTCTAGGTTCTTTATGCAATGTAATTGGCCCGTTTTTAACTCATAAACACGGTACGACACGAATCCCACCTTTGCATGTTTGGGCCATGCCACTTTCTTTTCCAAGCACAGTGGGCTGGCACGAAGCTCGACCCACTTCCATCTCTAATCGTGACTAGACTAAAAAATTATACAATAGCTAAAAAGGTAAAAATATTACTAGTTTCATATAGACTAACAAGAAAGGATGGCGATAGGGCGCCACCCGGTGGCGCTGAATCTCGGCGCCACCCGGTGGCGCTGAATCTCGGCGCCACCGTTATAAAAAAATAATAAAAATAAGAAAATAAAATATGGATTTTCTTTTTTGTGCCAAATGGTGAAGGATAAATACGTAATTTTACATCATGTAATAGTTTTTCAACTAAAATAAAATTCTTAACTAAATTAAATTAAAATAATTTTTACACAAAAATTACATTAATTTATCTACAAAATAAAAGTTTCTTCATCACTGTTCATCTACTGGGCTTCAAAAATTATTACGTTTCTTTGCTTTTTTTTTTACTTCAATTGTTTTTCACGACCAATTAATTGATTGAATTTAGTTCGCTCCAAGTATTTGGTTCAATTGCTAGTGGAGTACTTGTGACGCTCACTACGTTTGCAGAAATTCTCTGTTTTCACTCGCGAATCGCTAGTATGTTTTTACTATTGCTTCCTTTGTCTGTGTTATTTGTTTGATTTACCATTTACTCGATTCATCTCAATTATGTGTTTACGTATTACATGAGATAAAAATACTCTTTACAAGTAAATAAAAAAATATTTATACGAAGAACTCATGTTATTTGCTTGACCGATCCAGTTTATATGCGTAACCGATATTTTGTTGAACGACACTTTCACAGTAATATATATGAAACTAGCAAGTCATATTCATGGAGTATTTTTCAATTCGTTATCAGTGTAATGGCCAAATTTTGAGAAGTATATGAGAAGAGTTTGGGACTTTGGGACTGCAGAGGCGAACTTAGATAAACCGAGGAAGAAGACGATTGTTCGCTACCCAATAAACACGGACTTACGAAAGTTTAAATAAAACGCCAGCACTATCAAATCAGAAAGATGTTGGTGTGCAAGTGGTACAATTTGTGTCGAACTCCCGACTTGTCCGTGTTCAAATCTCCCTCAAAGCATTGTTTTTGAATTTCTGTAACTCAAATGTGCTACTCCGTAATCCGTATTAAATTACTCTATATTAATTAGCATAGGAGCATTTGCCACCTAATTATTATTTTGGTTGTGTTTTATATGATGTTGAGGAGGGGTTTGCCCTATATGGGTTCGCTCCGTTACCAATTATTTGTTTATCTTTTATATTTTTTGTGAGGTAATTAAATGATTGAGACGGAGGGAGTATTATCTGAATTTTGAATTGGGTTTGTGTCAAAGTTTTGTTTTTTAATGATGGTTGATTGTTATTAGGTGGATTTTGGATTTTCTCCCTATTAAATTGGACCAAGTTAATGAAGAAGTTATTTGTGCTGAATCAGTTTTTGACTTATGGGTAGCAAAATGTTTTAAGATTGGTGCTTTAGCTTGTCATCTTCTTGTCAGATTAGTAGAAATGTTGAACTTTGTTAGGTTTGTGAATTTCTGTTTTGAGAGTTTTGGATTTGATGATGGGCAATGTGCTACTCCGTATTAAATTACTCTATATTAATTAGCATAGGAGCATTTACCACCTAATAACGGTTAATGATGGGCAATGTGCTATTAAATTACTCCGTATTAATTAGCATAGCAGCATCTACGTTAATACAATTTCAACTCGGTAAAATTATGTCACAAGTTCACAAATATTCAAATGCTTGTGGCTTTTTTTTGTTAATGTCAGGTATGGACAATTCAAGTGAGAGTAATATTGGTGAGATACGCAATGAACGGATCGAGATAGAACCTACCTATGGGGACGAAAATCGTGGTGAGATTAATTTTGATAACATCGGTCTATCTGATGATGAGGAACTTATACCAGGAAACGATTTAAGTATGTCAGAAGAAGAGGAGATGGAAAGTGGTGAAGAGGATAACTCTTATAACTCTGATAAAGAAGTCGGTGATCAGAATGAAGAGTCTGTTCTAGAAGTAGAAGCTCCAACAGATGACATGAAATTTGACACACTTAAAGATTTAAAGAAGCATCTCTGTGACTATACTAAACAATATTTTTTTTTCTGTTCGAATAAGGAATGTGAAGCCGCCCCGAAAAACAAAGGAGCCACCCAAGCACATTATGTGGGTTTGCCACAAGAGTGGAGCACAATTGAGTCGGTCAAAAAATAAAATGAGACCTAGAGCTTCTCAAATGACACGGTGTGAAGCAAAATTCAATGCGAAGGAGCTTGAGGGTCAATGGATGATGGAATAGGCTATAGAGTAACCACAAAATCTTATCATTTCCTTGAATGATGGAATCTCACAACAAATTAGTAGATAAAATTCAACTAATGGTGCCAAAAGGACTCAATTCTGGCGCCAAAACACATTACCCCCTTTTTTGGATAATACATAATCTACTATAAAGAGTAATCTTGGAGTATTTGTTTATGGGCTTATATTCATCCGGTAGTAGCTACACAAATGGAATTTAAGACGGAGCTTAAGACGGGTCAAATATTATCCTATTTGTATAGGACAAACATTTGTTATTTTAGACATTTCACTTTCGTATTATTAAACGTTTTTAACATGTTTTAACCTTAAAACGGATATACCCGACTTAAAAGAGAGTTAACATATTATCGAGTAATGGTGTCAATAATTAATATTATAATTTACCTTATGTATTTATTCTTCGTTTCATATACAAAATTATTACGATTGCGGAAAATGTCAATTATCCTATTTGGATCATTAGTAAGTTATTTTGATATCAGCTAGTCTCACTGAAGACACTTGTAGACACTAATAAAATAAAGAGAACATGGTTCACTTCTAGACATTAGCCCACTTGCTAAAATTAAATAATAAAAAATAATAAAATAAAGGGAATATATAAAAATTTACTAGTACGGATAGAGCATAAAATACTAAAATTAAATAATTAAAAATAATCGACGAGCCTAAACAAGCTTTTGATCCGATCTGACCTAATTTTAAAACCAGCTCGAATTTGGTCACGATCGACTCGATAACAGTTCTGAAAAGATTTTAGCCGAGCTTTGAGTAAGTTGGTTCCAAGGTTTATACTAGTCAACTCAGATCATCGTCAATCCTAGTAGTACATAACAAGCATGAAAATAGAGTGAGGTTTACGGAAACAACCAATCACTGACTGAGTCTAATTCAAGTTGCCTCCACCGGCTATGTGTAACCATCGTAAAGATATCACGGGAAGACAAGGATACTCAAGAATACGTTAGCTTATCAGATAATAGTCTGGTATTCTAGCGTGCTACTTAATTAAGAGCCTTACAACGATATTTCCGAATAACATGTGGTTGTATTACCCGTGTTACCATCAATAATCAAATCACGTATTAATTTTTTTTTTCCATGACGACCACCAAATTGTTTTATTCAAATTCTTATATAACATGTCTCCCACTAGATGCACAAAATAAGTAGTACATTGAACCTTAGTCAAAATCTTTCTCTCCAACACATTAACATAAAGGATGCACCGACTCCCCTCAAAAGAATGTTTCCGAATAACCGCCATATATCTGCTTATTAATTACTTAAATTCACGCGCTTAATTCATTTTAAACTTCATATGTTGGACCTGATTTATGAGTTTCGTTATTAATTTTAACTAAATCAATTTGTTTTATATATGTGTCTTAATTACTTAAATTCAGTTTTTAAGCAATGTTGTATTCTTTTAGCTTAACGTTTAAGTAAGTGAATAAACTCAAAAACATTAGGGTTTTTCTACGATGTACCCTTATGTTTTTCCAGATTCTACGATATACCCTATGTTTTTCAAATCACACCTGATACCCCTAAACTTAATAAATTTTTCTACAAATACCCTAAATGCTAAAATTTTACAATTCTAACTATTATATTTTGGCGATTTTAGTTTATTATTCGTTAAAAATACATGTAACCATCAACAAAATCCTTATTTACTCATCAATATACAATTTTTTGTGACTATATGTAACCATTAAAAAACTCAAATTTGGATAGTTAGGATATCTTAGAAACTAATATGGGTGTTTAGGGGGATATCAAATGTTTCTTAAAAAGTAAGGGTATATGTTAGAATCAGAGAAAACACAGGGGTACACGATAGAAAATCCCAAAACATTATAGTAAAAACTAATATTCTTTTATAAAACTCGAAAATTTTATTATGAAACTCATAAAGTACACAATTAGATCATTTCATGTACTACCTCTGATGTATAATATATAAACTGATTTTCACTTTTCAGCACTGAATACACCAAAACGTAATTGTGTGGACAAAAAATTTATATTATTTACATGTAAACATAAAAGTGATATACACTAATGTATTTCACCAAAAGTTAAAAAAAACATCAAAAGGATTACTAGACTGGTTTTGAAGTTGGCTTTACGTACTCTAGTTATGTGCAACTTAGTTTAATTTAATTAAGCTCAATTAGGTCGGTTCAATTCAATTTAATTAAGCTTAAGTTAGTTCATCATCCTTCAAAATGTTTATGTTTATCTTAGCTAAAGTCAATTTAAATATGTGCAGTTTTGCTCGGCTAAGTTTCGTTGAATTCATTAACACTAGCTTGTGTATTTTAGATATAACTTTATATTTACAGCATAATACTTTTAAAATATATTTCAACATATTATAATTTTTGTCATTAATATAAACTAAAAAATATTAAACTCTCGCGGAATTTTTTTATCAAATTATATAATCGATCCCTCCGTCTCGGTAATTTGTTTGCCTTTAATTTGAATACTGCTCATGAAGATTAAAAAACATACACAAATCACCTAATAAAATGGAGAACAAGAAAACAAGATAAAAGTATACTTTATCATTTTTAGTGTCTTAATTTGTTATATAAGAAGACGGTTCAATAGATACGTTTGATTCAACCACTTTAATCGTCAAAACAATAAATCTAATATTCAAATTCTAACTAAAACAAATTGTTAAAAAAAACGAAAAAATGTTGTAATGAGGTCTTGAACACACGGTACCTCTAACACACTCAATTCTCCCTTTGCACAAGATACCATCCTACCAAAGCCTTAATTGGTTTATATTTGGTATATGAAAGTATTTATTGTATGTAGTACTCTTGGTTCATAATTATAGTTCCACAAAACATGCCTACTTCTATGAGTTTTTTTTATTTATAATTATAATTATTATTATTATTGTTATAACTAATTAATAATGTTAAATTACTATATTATCCTTTAGCATTATTTACTTTGAATTTTAAATTTTGGTGGAGGCAAAGGTAAATAAGCATGAAATTTACTATAATACCCCCGGTGGCGCTCAATTTGAGCGCCACCGGGTGGCGCCATCTCATTTTCCAACAAGAAATTGGGTTCTTTGTCCCAATTCTGTGTCTCATCTTATGTTTATCCTACTACTTCTCTATTTGACACATAAGCATATTAAATATTAGAAATAATTGTTTTGCAAATATCATAAAAAGGATTTGATGATGTATGGTCATAAGAAAGTGCATGTTGACTCTAGAGAGATATTAGATAGAATATTTGAGGCGGCCTAACAGGGCTTGGTCAATTATGAGGGAGCCCTGTTAGACCCGCCTTAGGCTGGGGAGGTCACGCCCAACTTAGGACAAGTTCGTGGCAACCTCTTGCGGTTAATTTATCTATTTACCAAATTAAATATGAAGGAAGATGTAGGTCTTGAACCCGACAATCATTGTTATAGTGATTAAATTATTTCTACAAGAGGAGCAAAGCTCTTGCTAGATTTTGAGCATGTGAGCTTTAGAAATCTTTTCTATATTAATAGATTTTGAACTCAACCAATGTTTCTTTTGGTGTTAATAAATAGTCAAAAATTTTAGTACAAATTTTGGAGAGGGATTCCCACATGGCCACATGAAACACTTCTCTTCAACAATAAGTTATGACATCTTCAATATTATTACAGCAATACAAACACGTTATTAGAATATAAATGTTGAAGTGTTCAATGTAGCAAGGGCCATACCACCTTGAATTACCGAGAAGAAGAACAAATAAAATACTACTATCACTATTCAATAGATTGCAATAGAGGCATTATATTTAGAGTAAATTAATTATAAGTCTTTGGTATGTTTCAATTTTCTAAAATTACTCCCTTATAAGATTTTTTTATTAAATTACTCCCAGATTTTTGACTCCGACCATATCTTGCTACCATTTTTGTTTTCAGGCGGAAAAAAAGAGAAATGGACATAAATGCCCTTCATTTAACTTATCCCCTTTGTCAATACTTACTCTCATTCATTTTCATTCAGACTATTTCCTCCCATTTCCATTTACTCTTTATTACCCTCATTTTACTGAAAATCCCAAATCAAAACCTAATTCCTAACCCTAATTCGTAACCCAAATCAATCTTCTTCACCTTAATCTCCCATAAATTAGTAACTCTACCAGAAATGTCAATTTCAGATTTCAACAATCTCTTATCTAACATGAGTTTGTTGATAACATTATTTTGCCACTCCATTTGAGTACGATCATGTCAGCGAAACCAGTCACAACCAACAGAACCAGTCCTTATGTTTGAGAATTTACACTTCTCAAACCTTCTTCTGGGGTTGTCAGCCGTCCACGAGGTTAGCACAGCTACCGGAACACCACATAAACATTTTCTAGGGCGTTGGCTTGTGGTATGGTAGTTACTTTCTCTTGAATAATTAAAAGATAAAAAAACTCAAATCAGTAAGAACACTAACTTCAAATTCAATTGAATCCAATTTTAGTTTTAATAAAAATAAATGATAACAAAAAAAAAAAGAGAAAAGTTAACCTTGAATTAGACTTTTCAGATTTGTATACTTAATTTAGGTAGTGAGTACTAATTAGAGAAAGATCTTATAATGGAGATTAACTTTGATGAAGATAGAGTGAAATGATAACAATTGATGAAGATGAAGAGAAGAAAGTCATATAACATAAAGTGAAGGGCATTTTTGTCATGAAATAAGGGAAATTAAGGGAAAATTCAAATATTGACGGATTTGCTCACCAGAATTGGGAAATGGTAGCAAGATATGGCCGGAGTCAAAAATCTGGGAGTAATTTAATAAAAAAAATCTTATAAGGGAGTAATTTTAGAAAAGTGAAACATACAAGGGAGTTATATTTAATTTACTCTTATATTTATGATACGTAAATTCTTATTTAAGATCGATCAAGTACAATGATTGTATGAACAAGAGAAAAGCAGAATTAACATCATAACAGTACTCAATCCCGTACACAAATGTTCTTATAATATAAGATCATCTTATAATACAAAATGAGCATAAAAAAGAATGGCTCTACTTCGATGTAATCTACTTTTGTCTAATTACACGTTGGAACTTAAAAAACCTTAGAATAAGGTAAAAGAAATATTCAAATCCCATTTACCAAATAAATTAAGAGTAAATTAGATTTTACTCCCTTTTGAAATATACTTTTTTAAAATTACTCCCTTTTGAAATTAATTTTTAATTTTACTACCTTAAGTTCACCTCAGGCAAGAAATTGCTCCCATTTCCCAACTGACGCCTTAGATTCCGTCTTTTTTTGAATTTTCCATCCATTTCTTTGTATTCATGACGAATATGCCCCTCAAATCCCTTGACCCCCTTCTTTAATATTTCTCTCTCTTATTCATTTTAGAGTTCTTTTTCATATTACTCCAAAATCATCTAAACTAAACCATTCCTTATTCATCTTCAACAAAAAAAATTCCACTCAATAAAGGTTGAATCGAAAACTCACCTCAATTTTGGGACTAAAATGCAGATTATGGTTTGTCCTACTACCAGAGCATTTGATTCTAATTTCTCAAAGAAATTTAATAGATATAGGTGCAAATGGATGGGGTAAATTAGCGATTTAGGATTTTAATTAAGAGAAGAAAACAAATTTGGGGTTTTGTTTGTTAGTTTGATGAGAAGTAAATGAAAGACTTCTATTGAGGGTATGTTAAATGAAGGGCAATATTGTCCATTTACTTGTTAATTTCACCTGAGAACTAATTTGGGAGCAATTTCTTGCCTGGGTGAAATTAAGGCAGTAAAATTAAAAAAATAGTTTCAAAATGGAGTAATTTTAAAAAGTAGGTTTTAAAAGGGAGTAAAATCTAATTTACTCATAAATTAATTAATAGATTATAGTAACGATTTTGTCCATGTGATATATTTCCAAAAAATGTATAAAATTAGGCTAATAAATAAATAAAAGTAAACAATATTACTAGAGAAATGAATACTTAAATCTTCTATTAATTTGGTTGGAGCCTAGAGGTCAAGCTTCACATTACTCTCGATAAAATTCATTTCTCCAAATTTCGGATACAAGCGATTTATATAAGTATCTTGTTATTCACTCTCTAACAATAAAACTAATGACAACTTTTTGTCAAAACATATTGATACTTTTATCGCAAAATAATCACATTGTTATGAAATATTATTATATGGATGTCCATATCTTATAGGATACTAGAATATATTATCTTATGGAAACTCTACCCATATTGTATGTGTATATATACCTCATATAATGGAATAATAACACAGATCTGTGTCCCTTACTTTCTCTCTACCTTCTCTCTATAATTATCTCTCCCTTTGTTTCACAACACGATAATTGGGAGGTTCATATCAGATCCACTCTATAATTCAATTGAAGAAGGTATGTTTATTTATTGGATCTACCCATCTACATAATCGCCTATTATAATTGAAGTCCGTAAAAATATATTGTTTCACATTTAAAAATTGACATTCGTGGTTTTCTGTTGAATGAAGAAAAGGACATTATCCCAATGACTTGTTTTTTTATTACGAAGGATTGACTGCCACAATATCACATCTCTTTGATTTTGTTTTATAAATAACATCGACTTTATTCTTAATTATCTCACAATATATTTGATTTTATTACTGTTCTAATGTGGTCCGATCAACATAGGTAGAATTCGTTGCATATTAATGACGAAAAGACATGCTTAAATAATTTATTTTGGGATACAAGCATGTCGTTCTGTTGTTTACTTGAAGATTTGACAGTATGATTCTTTTTCTTTGTATTTTATGGATACTACAACTCCAGTAGGTCTTGCTTAAGACGGGTCGGATCTTAAGACGGGTATTTTGTGAGAGGAAATGGGTAGAGGGGACAAGGTGGGCTCCCCCCATGTGCTCTCCACTCACCTTTAATGGGTATTTTGTGAGAGAATATGGTATCCGTCTTAAGCTTAAGACGGATACCTCCGTCTGAAATAAGAATTTGTGCTACAACTCTGCATGTTGATGTTATTTGTGGCCTAACTCCTTAATTACCATCCCCATGTCGTACGGTATTAGGCATTACCATTGTTATTTGTTTGTTGTTCGATTAGTTATGCTTGTATTGTACGAGTGATATTTGTTAGTTGTGATTTGCGTTCAATTGTGGCTAAAAAGAAAACGTTGATTACGGATTGAAATATGTGGTATGTTAGTGTTTTGCCTATAGTTAATCATGCGATTACCTTGTTATATAGAATCTTTGATAGTATGTTATATCTTGAGGATATACGGAGTAAGTAGTGGTAAATTATGGGTGTTTATTTTCGCAGTACACATTTTACTTATTTTAGTACATCATTGACAATTTTGCCCTTCGCATTTTCTCTCACCCCAAGAATCAATTGTACTATACCAAACAAAAGAAAGCAAAAACCGAACGTAGCACAAGTTGTACAACTCCACCATAGCCGCCCACCACCAGCAACATAGTCTCCCACCATCGACAGCCTAGTCGCCCACCTGTCACCGCATTGATCCCGTCACGCTCGTCCCTCGCAACATTCTTCACGCTGCCCCTTCATCCGCCAACGACCCGCCGTCCATCCACCGACGACCCTTCTCTGCCCCTTCTCTTCCACCAGACAAGTCCCTCTTTTACCTATGTCGACAACCCATCGTCACCCCTCGTGAACAACTAATACTAAATATCCAACAATATAAAACTCAAAATACCCTACAAAAACAAATCTCATAGAACATAAACGAAGATATTGATTAATTT
Source organism: Heliosperma pusillum (assembly GCA_022085475.1). NCBI lineage: Eukaryota > Viridiplantae > Streptophyta > Magnoliopsida > Caryophyllales > Caryophyllaceae > Heliosperma > Heliosperma pusillum. The sequence continues at coordinate 32,672 of JAIUZE010003729.1, forward strand.
TATCACTTATTTGTAAGTAATGAATCATAATCATGTTTTAATTTCAAATTATTATCTATACAATTCCACAATTTGATAAGTTTTTGTTTGGGGATGATAGAATTGGGTTTAGGAGCTTTTTCAAGTGAAGGGTATGCTAATGGAAAAAAATGTGTTAAATGTACTGAAATGAGTAAAATACGTACTGCGAAAATAAACTACGTAAATTATTATACCGTATAATTGAAAATAACAAGGTGTGTTATATGGGTATACCGTATATATGATCATATTTATACAGAGTATGGTTTTACGGATTATATACTTATATGATTTTTGGATTATGGTGAATTGTTAATAGTACTCGTATAATAGTAAAGCATTATTATTTTTGTAATTCTATATATGTGATCAAGAAGTTTTGAAAAAAAAAAGATATATCATCAAATTTTGGACCTGAAGTTCCAAGATATTTATTTTACAAAGATGAGAAGATATCTTATTACGACTTTGGCTTGAAGTTCAAAGTTTAAATATGTATAATAATTTAACATCGTCTCATCAATTCATATTTTGAAGTGTAAGTGGCCAGAAGTCCACATGTAAATGCTAGTGGCCAGAAGTTCACAGCTGCGATTTATGAACTGCATTTGGGTTTCAAATGGATAAAGCGGTCTTTATAAAAGGATAAATTATTTCTGAATTGATTCTTGTTCACCTGAAGTTGAACGGCATAATAGATTTGAAATTTGGTCCATTCTTTGAAGTGAATGTGACATCTCATAAAGACTCTGCCTGTAGCAGAGATTGAGAACATGACATAATTGAGCCTAATAATGTGGCATTAGGTGAGTCATGTAACAGAAGTCTAAATTGAGCTTAGTGATGTAGACTTACTGAGCCAAATCAGTTCATTGAAAGATTCATGTGACACATATACTCGAAATTCGATGTGAGAAAAGGAAAGAGATATACGAGTTGATTGATATTTTTATTATATGGCCGAATTTCATATTATTTAAAGATTTTGAAACTATGACTAGAAGTCCATAGTGTCTTCATATACTGAATTATGACATGAAGTTCATAATATTTAAACATACTGAAACTATGACCAGAAGTTCATAGTGTTTACATATACTAAATTATGGCCTGAAGTTCATAATGTTTACAGATATTGAAACTGTGACCTGAAGTTCACAATGTTTATAAATTCTCACATTTCATATAGTGAGTATTATTTGAGTATCATAATTAAGAATAAACTCAATGTTTATACATGAATATTTGCAAAATATGAGATACTCTTAAAAGTTGAGAATCATATCAAATCGAATCAAAATCATTCCCTGAATCGAATGAGATATCATGTTTTGAGTATGAAATATATTTATCATTCATACAAATAATGTAGTCATGTAGACACATTATCGTGTAAGTGCTTAAAACACTATGTGTAGTATCTCGTATACAAGTGACACGTGATCAATTATTTAATATTATGAAAAAAATTGATCACTATTATTCGTTGATTTCACCACCTCCCCTGACGGGACTGATACATTATTAATCGGTTAAGTTTTGTATTCCTAAAAGGAATTTTGATGTATGATTTGTGTTCATACTACAAGAAAGAGCAATGTATAATATTTTCTAAAGGAATATTGCGATATTATTTTTAGTCTTGCCAATATAAATAAGATATTAGTTAGTGTCTTATGTCACATCTATTTTATCGGGCCAGATACAGAGGAATTATTTTGACTTCATATGCGAAATTTAGCTAACTGGAAGTTTAGCACTGTAATTATAGTCAACTAGAAATTTGGCACGTGATATGACATTGCTAACCAGAAGATTAGCATGTTGAATTGTCAACTAGAAAGTGGCGTGTGAAAAATTATACTATCTAGTCACCACTAAGTGCTTATGTAAGTTGCCATGATTTTTGGGCAAACTAAAAAAAAAAAGTTGACATTAAATTGTTAAGATGTGACGATTGAGGCCATCCGGGTTCTTATTATACCCGTTTTGATAAACCTGAAGTTTATCCTAGAGAAAAGATAAGTGCTGAAACTCTCTCGTGTAGAAATTTCATTAAAGGCAAGACACTACAGTGAGATTGAGTATATTTGATAATGGAGATATGAACATTACTCAGAAATTCAATAAAGAATTTAAATGTTCGTGTATGGATTGACACTCTATTGAATGACTTGTAGCCACATAATGATTTCTCTGAGTAGTTCTTGTGATCAACAATCACATTTTGATTATTATTTAAAATCGTTGATCTCCCAAATTGGATATTGTAATTCGGCACATTAGAAATCCATCTGCATTATATGTTACTCCCCAAAATATTTTGTTATTATACAAAAATGTCCATATAAATTCTCATCGGTGATATGAGAAATTGAGATCTAAGGTGGATATAATAATTTATTGCCCATTAAATCTATCTGTTATTGATATTTTTTACCACCTTAGGGGGAGAATGATAAGGAAAAGCTGGTAAAAACAGACAAGTAAGTTATCCCCAACTGAACCTGAAGTTCAGCGGTTTGTTTTCAATATGAAATACATCAAATAGAGGTTCATAAAATTAAAAATGATGGCATTCATTTAGTTATGAAGATGTATTACGATACCAGTTTGATCACCTTGTCTAAATGTGACATTACATTGGGATCTATGATTTAACTATAGACAGATTAGCCCTATTTGTGGTATAACATGCTATAAATTAGTCATAAATATTATATGTAATGAAAATTAAAATTCTTGTCAAATTGAACAATAACCACACATGGAATGTAGTGTGGAAGTCATATCGGTTCACATATTTCAAATAATAAGAAAATGACAAGTATGAGCAGTTGGTATCCTTATAGAGTAAAGAAATTTGTATGTCCCTAAAGTGACATAAATATCTGACTAATAGTAGATGACTGATGTAGAGAAGAAATAATGGTACCCTATGTATTCAGATATCACTTATCCGTACTGAAAATATCAAGAGATGTTGAAATTATATCGATATGGTTATGGAACCGATATGCATTTGCGCACGGAGTTTAATGGACTAGAAAGTGGGGATATTATATGTAAGTCCTAATTTTGATTGTCGACATATAATATTTGATTATAAATGAGCTCATGGACCTGAAGTCCATATATTGATCTGAAGTCAATTGAAATTATGAATATTGGAAAAGATACTATATAGTTTGTATTTTGTGTCATCATCATGTGTATGTAGATAATAAATCATCATTGCATCTTAGTTTAGTGTATATATTCTTTTTATTGCATTGTAATTAACATATGTTATTTAGGAATTTGTTTCATAGCGTATGTATGCACATGTTTCATAATATTGTTTATGGATAAATGTTTAAAGGAGAAATATATTTTACTCCTACGAGGATAACTCCCTGAAGGAGCCTCTTATAAATGATTATCAATTGAGTTTTGAACTCATGGTAAAATATATGAACCTCTACAATACGATTGAAAGATATCGTGATTAGTTCCAAAATGGAACATCAAAACTCCTTTAAAGTTTATTTGTTGTCTCAACCTGCAGTTTGAGCATATGAGAATTTAGATTTGTATGACACGTGAATAAGTTTATGGTCCATAAGTCCCATAACGATTGAAAAATAATGTAGTCAAAGTCTACAATGAGGATATCAATCCAATGGTTTAGCAAAGGAAATTACTAAAGGTATTTAGTGGATTATTATTATCCAACAAATTGGTTGCTTCTCCAGTAGAGATCCAATATATGGATGATTGCTACATTTTTTTCCCCTTCGACTAGGTTTTTTTGTCCCAACGGGTTTTTCCTGTCAAGGTTTTTAACGAGGTAGCACTACAAGCGCATTATTGATACGCTATAATAATGATTGTTGAGATGACAATTGTTTTAGACATAATATTATGTCATGTTATAAGAGGAATTGAAATTATTTTCTCTCATTATTTGGTGTATTACCTGAAATGAAGATCAAGCGTCATCATGAATGACTACATCCGAATTGTGAGTTCTAAAGACATATGAAGATTGATTTTGTTAAGGAATTCTACTAATTGAAGATATCAAGTTTATCAACTACAATGGATTCTATTCAACGATCGAGAAGTTACGTCAAAGCATGATTCATTTGAAGTTATATACAGTCATGTTATCATCAGGGGGAGTAGCACGCGCTGTACTCTTTTTCCTTATCTATGGTTTTGTCCCACTGGGTTTTCCATGGAAAGGTTTTAATGAGACAGTTTGTTATGCGTGTTTGGAGATTATTGTACTCTTTCCCTTTCTAGTGTTTTCCCCATAGGGTTTTTCTAGTAATGTTTTTAACGAGGCATGTTTTTCAGTAATGGACATCCAAGGGGAGTGTTATGAAATATTATTATATTGATGTCCATATCTTATAGGATACTAGAATATACTATCTTATGAAAACTCTACCCCTATTGTATGTGTATATATACCCCATATAATGGAATAATAACACAGATCTGTCTCCCTTACTTTCTCTCTACCTTCTCTCTATAATTATCTCTCCCTTTGTTTCAAAACACACATTGTATTCTTCTTAATTTCAAACGTATTCCGTTGTCTGAATTGAGAATTTGTGATTTTGCAAATATAGTAATAGTCAAAAGATAAGATAGTGAGATACAAAGTACAAGATAAGATGCAGAAATGAACAAAGAATCCACAATTAATCATCTTAATGGGACAAAAATAATTAAATTAATACTTCCTCCGTTCCATTTGATTGTATACGTTTGCTTTATCACGTATGTCAATGCTCATTTTGTTTTGTTTATAGCTTTAGTTACATATTAATAAAAATTATAAAAATTTGATATTAATATTGTAGTCGGTAAGACAATTGAAATAAGATCTCACATGACTATCTTTTATGTTATATATTAGAAGTTGTACTAAACATTCTTCTCACTTATGAATAGTGCCCAAAAAGCAAACGTATACCATCAAATGGAACGGAGGAAGTACAAATTTTCATTTAAAATAAAACTTTCCATTTTAATTTTTAAGTATCATAACACTTCAATATACTCTGTATAAGGCAATTATATTACCCTTTTCTGCTCTAATTTTTTGTTTACTATTACTTTTAACACAAAAATTAAGTAAAGAGTAGAAGACCGTTTGTACTTGTACTTAGTGGATGACAAGTGAACAATAAAGTTTAAATTACCCATAGAGACCTTTCTAATATAGAAAGATAAACAAATAAATATAATAGCCTAAAATAAAAATGATAAACAAATAACTGAGACGCATACATAAGTGATATGTGCTTGACCGTCTTAAGCGTAAAACGGATAATACCGTGTCAATGGATACATGTATGGCCAATTAATCAATGATACTTGTGGAGTTGAGGAGTATCGTGCTGCCAGCTTAAATACAGATACAATACAGTTTAAACATTATACCTTTCATTTTTATTACATTACAGGACCATTTCTACTCCAAGTGCTACATACAATTAATCAAATATACAATTAGTCGGTCAGAAATTACATGGAATTTTCAGAAAATACAAAAAAAAAATTCAACTAATAAAACCCACTAATTATAATTATAATTAACAAAAATAATAATATTAAGGCCATCACTGTCTGCTTGATTAGCCTTTACTGGAAGAAAGAGGATAAAAAATAAAGATAATATATATATAAAAAGAAATTTAACAAAGAGAGAAGAAGTATAAAGAAAAAACAACAAAAAAAAAAAGTAGTAGAGAGATAGATTGAGATGATAATGGAGCAATGTATGCTCCTTGTAATCTGCATTTTAATTGCAGGTTTAAGCTTCAGTAATGGTGATACTGATAGAACTGAGGGTAAATAACTTATATTTTTTCTACTTTTTTACTGTTTACTATTATCTTTATTGGTTTCTGACATCTGGGTAGTTTTTAACTTTTTACCTTTGTCTTTTGTCTTTTGATTTATGTTTTTTTTAAGTTGCTGCTAATGCTTCCTGACATTGGTTATTTAATCTTTTTATCTGCATTGGTTTGTGTAATTTTTTTTTTGTATTGGTATTTGATTGATGGTTTTACTAACACGCGGGTCATGGGTAAGACTGCGTACATTCGACTATATCCCTTATTCCGCAATTTGCAGGAGATTTTGAGGCACTAAAGGGGATGATTGATGTTTTTAAACTGCTAATTTTAGCTAATTTTGCATTGTTAATAGCCAATTTTTTGATGTTATGTGATCTTTTTGTTCCTTGACTTTCTGGGTTATGAGAAAGGTGGGAACTTTGGGTGTGATTTATTTATTTTTGTGGGTTTTTTGTTCTGCTGGCATTGCTTTTACTGAATTGTTATGTTATGTGTGTTAGGTTTTTTTCTGGGTGTAAAAATTGTCTTTTTTTTGTTTTTTCTTGAATGAAATGAAGGTTGATGCTAATGATGACCTGAATTTGACTTGAATTTTTAATTTTTTTTTGGTTGCAATATGTGTATTTGCTAGGGTGTTGATGACATTTGATATGTTAGTTCATCTCGTCATTTCTGCACGGCTACTGGCGTCGATAATTGAAGATGGTTCTGTCAGTAACTCAGTATAGGTCAAAGAGGTGTTGGATTGTCGATGATCGATGATGTTGTATTCATGATCATCATATTCAACTGTTGTTGTAAAAGTTGACTTACAATAAAATTTCATGATTTTTTTGCTAACATGTGTAAACATTTGACCTATTATCACAAAATGTGCAATAGTTGTCATTGAAGTTGAACTTTCTGCCCGATGATCTCAACTTTGACCTATACTTTTATCACAAAATGTGCAATAGTTACAGCTTTTGTAGGACCTTCAACAGCATTTCTAATGACGGACACAATTTTTAGCGGTGAATATGACATTGTTTGTCACATTCTAATTTGCAGTCTCGGTTCTCTACGGAATGTTCACCAGCATGAACTCGCCTTCACAACTAACTGGATGGACTGCATCTACTGGTGATCCGTGTGTTCAGTCATGGAAAGGTGTTACTTGCCAAGACTCAAAAGTAACACAAATGTAAGTCTAGATTTTTCTATTTAGTACTATCTTACGATTTTTTTGCTCATATTTCTAAGTCTCATGCTTGCTTTTTTTCAATGTTGTGGCAGAAAAATACCAAGCCTTGGACTTACTGGGTCAATTGGGTTTTCGCTTCAAGATTTGAAGTCTCTCACGGACCTGTAATACTCTAAGGCTATCCATAATATTGTTCTCACAGCTTCTTTGTGGTTTTTTTTTCTATTTCTAAATTCTGTTCTAAAATTTGCAGTGACTTAAGCCACAATAATTTCGGAGGCTCGGTGCCTTATAACCTCCCGCCAAATGTTGTGCGATTGTATGTTACCATGTTCTCTTGCTTTGGCTCATACATTTCATTAGTTTGAACTTTTTTGATGAAAGGATTTCACCTCTAGTGTTGGGTGATCTAAGTTTCTATTTTTTTGTCGATTTCTGGATTTGTGATGTTAGGTTATTATTTCTTGTTCAGAAACCTTGCCAGCTGCAACTTTAATGGAGCCTTACCCTATTCAATTTCTACAATGAAATTTTTAGAGGAGCTGTAAGTCTTTTTTTTTTTATATATATATATATATATAAAATATTTCCTTTGCAAAAGAAGGTTACTGATTCTTGTTTCCTTTATGAGAATAGAGACCTCAGCCAGAATCAATTCAATGGACAATTGAACATCGATTTTTCTCAGCTTACCGCATTATCTACAATGTGAGATGTCTTCTCCATCTCTATACTTCTTCATTGCTTTATTTAGTCGCATGTAGCCATTTAGAAACGTATCGTTGGCATTCATTACTTCCTGAAAATTGCATGATATTTCTTTAATGCATTTCTTCTCCATTCTCTTAAAGTATTATGGAGTTAAATTAATGTTAGTTGCATCTAGGCATCTTGGAAATCATAGTTGACATTTCACTTCTTTCTGAGAACTGTGCAGTTTTTCTATCTCTCGACTTTCCACTCCATTTCATGTGGTGTCCAAAAAGAAATGCAGAGTTTTCATTTCTCCAAATTTCTAACGCGCGTGTCTTTTGCATTTAGACATAGAAAAGAATTTGTGGGTTCTCTTGCTTTGAAATGAGTTTGATGATAACAACTAAAAGTGATGATGTTTCAGGGATATCTCCGACAACGCTCTTACAGGCAACCTCCCAACATCAATGAGTTCATTGACCAGTTTAACGTCTTTGTTAGTGCTTTCCCCAGTCTTTATAACACTCCTCTCGTTCCTCCTCCGAAGCAATATGTTCTTTACAAAATTCTTCTTCTTAAGATGGATTTGCCAATATTTTGCAGAGATTTGCAGAACAACCAGTTCACAGGCACAATTGATGTTCTTGCTGACCTACCTCTTGATACTTTGTTAGTTTTCCTTTGTTTATGATCACTATTAGGTTTAGACTACACTTGCATATACCATATTTCTCAATAATATATTTCTCTTTTGTAGGAATGTTGCTAATAACCACTTCACTGGATGGATTCCTCGACAGTTGGAGGACATTAATCTGCAGTATGAGTTTCTCGACTATTCACCTCAGTTTTTGGAGTCTTTAAATGTAATCTTGTCAAGTCCTCTGTCTTACTTATCTTTTTGGCGTAACAAGAACAATTTTGATGCTGATATTGCTGATGCGTTTTGAATCTACGTTTATGGGTACTGCCACTCAATGACTTTATAGGAAGCGTGGTAGGCTGACATCTGCAGTTTTTTTGTCTTTGTAGGAAGGGTGGTAACTCATGGAGCTCAGGCCCCGCGCCTCCAGCACCTCCTGGCGCACCCAGTCATAAAAATTCTGCGAGCCACAAAAAGTCATCAGAAAGTTCAGGCTCCGGTCTTAGTGCCGGTGCCATTGTTGGCATAATTTTGGCTATATTTCTGGTTGTGGCAATAGTTGGTTTTGTCATATTTAAGAGAAGATTACGGAGGCCATCCCATGATGTAGAGAAGACCGGCATGGATAAGCCATTTGTTCCTCTTGTTTCAAGTGAAGTGCAAGGTAAACCTGCTACTTTCCTGTGGTCTTGCTGTTCCTTATAGTATATGGTCATTCTATGTTTTTTAAACTGCGGAAATGCGTTCTTCAGATTTGTTACAGTAGATGTAGTTTCAATGTACCGATTAATTATCATTGGTTTAAGTGATCAGAATAGCCTTTGTGTATTCCAATACTCAATGCCCTTTTAACCTGCTTTTAACTTGATTTTAAAGTATTAAATTGATAATGTTAAAGCCTGTTTCTAATTTGCAGAATTGAAGTCTGTGCATTCGTCATCCTCACTCAACACAACCACACTTGATGCAGTTGCCGCAATAAATATTAAACCTCCACCACATGATCGCCACAAATCATTTGATGATGAGGACTTCACGAATAAGCCTATTGTGACAAAAGTGCCTGCACGAGTGCCCGACAATGTGAAATCATTTTCCATAGCAGATTTGCAGATGGCCACTGACAGTTTCAGCTCTGAAAATCTTATTGGAGAAGGGTCTATTGGTCGTGTTTATCGGGCTCATTTTGACGATGGAAAGGTATACCTCCCGCTTTTCTAGTACAGACTTTTTGTCAAATCACAAAAAAAAAAATCAGCTATGGCTAGAAAGCCCAGGAAAAAAATGATTATACACTTACTGCTAAAATTTATCAGCTGAAATATGTGAAGCTCAGACGAAGAAAAACATTACAAATTGACCGAAAGAACAAGTAAAAGGGGCAGATAAACAATGATTTGTCTTTGACATTTGTGAAATTTGTTATTTTGACAGGTATTGGCCGTGAAAAAGATAAATTCTTCTGTGATTAAGAACCATAGTAGAGATTTCACTGAAGTTGTTGCCAGTATTTCCCAGTTACATCATTCAAATGTTACTGAGCTGGTTGGTTATTGCTCAGAACATGGGCAGCACTTACTAATTTACGAGTTCCATAAGAATGGATCTGTGCACGACTTCTTACATCTTGAAGATGAATACAGTAAACCGTTGACCTGGAACACTCGTGTCAAGATTGCTTTGGGGAGTGCACGTGCTCTTGAGTAAGTCTATATGGTTATTATTGCCACATTTTAAAGCTAGAGGATCCCTGAGTTTTCACACTTCGGGGGACAGTTACGAGTGCTGAAAGGAGAGCTTCCTGGCATCTTACGCCAATTAACCACTAATCTTAACTGTTGGTCGACATTAAAATCAAGTTTCCTTAACTTCAAGATTATTTGGTTGTAGATTTTTCACATGTACTTATTGTGTCCTCAACTGTCTGTTCTTACCAGGTATTTGCATGAAATTTGCTCACCCTCTGTAGTTCATCAGAACTTTAAGTCAGAGAACATATTACTTGATGAAGAGCTGAACCCGCATCTTTCCGATTGTGGGCTAGCCCGTATGCTTCCCGATGTAAATCAGGTAAATGTTAAGCTTGTCTAGGTATATTGTTAAGCTACTGTATCTGAGGATGGAGCCCGAATTTTGAATTTTTGGTAGCAACCTTTTCGTCAATTTTTTTAGCCTTATCATTGGTACTGTGGGGAAGACGGTCTAAACTTAAGGTCTTGGATACCCAATAACTCAAATCGTAATCGTCATTTCATCATTACTTGATACTACTGAAACTGGCAGATATTGGCTCACTAGGCTTCAAATGTCCTTAACGTTTTCAACCAACTTGATTTTAGAGCCTGAATATTTGATGCCAAATTAAGGCACCATCACGATATAATTGTTTGCTCGTGTTTTATGCAGGCAGTTAACCACAATGCATGTGCACCCGAGGTCGCTGATTCCGGTGAGTATACCCTAAAAAGCGACGTCTACAGTTTCGGCGTGGTCATGTTAGAGCTTCTGACAGGACGAAAGCCTTTTGATAGGTAAGTTCAAATTCTTAGCAGAAATTGAATGAGGTCAGCTAGTAATTCACGAAACCATTTTCCTGAGATAATGCTGTTATGTATTTGTTAGCTCACGAACGAGGGCAGAACAATCTTTAGTACGGTGGGCAACGCCTCAGCTTCATGACATTGATGCTCTGACTAAAATGGTGGATCCGGCTTTGGAAGGCCTCTTCCCCGTCAAGTCTTTGTCTCGTTTTGCTGATGTCATTGCTCTCTGCGTTCAGGTATTTCTTGCTACTTATTTTTTTTGGGTTGTCTTCACTTGAGGACCCGAACCTTCCTGAAGTGAAGGAAACACATTAGGTCATACGCTTAACAATGGAGCCAAATGCTCGCTATTTGTTTCTTCTTGGACTGTAATATCGCTACATGACCAACTAAACTGATTATGTTTAGTATTCATTCAATCCATGTCTAAGCGCAATTATGTTTATGGCCTTATGGGTCATATGTAAGTTGAAACCCACCAATTCTGGGCTTTGTTATACGCATGTGTGAGTCTACACATCTGAACTTGGAAGTACTCGCTTCGTTTCATTGTCATTGGGAAGATATACTTTAATGGCGAACGTTCAAAATTGGTCCTCCAGGAGTTGGCACTCTTGGTTATGTTGCTTCTTTTGGACAGTCAAGTTACTTTGACAACTTTAATGTACTAAGTTATTTGTCTTGATATGAACAGCCGGAGCCTGAGTTCCGACCACCAATGTCAGAGGTTGTGCAGTCCCTAGTTCGGTTGGTTCAACGAGCAAACATGAGCAAGAGAACCGTTGGAAATGCTGCTCGAGAGGGTTCAGATACGACTGACAGTGTCAATTAAGGGGAACGCATTCGTACTACCCGGTTGTATTATATTTTTGTTTTACTGATCGACTGCTTGAGCGAGCCAAATTTATTTATTTCTTTTTTTTTATCCCATTATTTCACGGCCTCGCCCACCTGATTCCCTTTTCCTACACAAAGTGCCGATATAATTCTTTTCCTTTAATTTATTCTTTTACTTGTAAAATCATATATCTGTAATAATTATATTAATTAATATATTGAAGGTGATAGAGTTGAATGTACCATCATTTGCAAGACATCAGGCCTTTGCCACTTTGTTTTTTCCATAAAGTAAACCAACAAGGGAAAATACAGAAATTAAATTCTAGAATTTGTGACGGTATATCCGTCGCAAGATTAAAACCGGTCAAAATCCCCTAACAAAAAGCAAGCGGGGAACTCCATTTACTTCGGAGCAGACAATCAGACATACACGAGCAACACGCGAATGACATTGTCTCCTTCATACACATAATTCCTCTAAAAAATCTGCAATTAGCCTTCACGAAATCACCACCTGCATCCCTTAATCTCACACAATCCCCCAAATTCCTGCTCGAATTCCAGTAATTGTTCAAAAGAATTCTGAAATAAATAGGGTTTATAACCCTAATTTTGAGTCAAACTAATTTACACTGATCTGGGTTTGATTTAGGCATTTTCGGATCATAATTAGCTTCTTATTGGACGTATTTACATTCCTCACGACTAAGTTTGACCTTGGTTGGGTAAGTTTCATCACTTTTTAGTGTGTTTTCAATTACCTTGTAGCTTGAATTCGCTTTTTTTACCCTTGTTTAGCATAAAAAATGGTGATTTATTGTTGTTTTAGTCGTAATTTCTGTAGAATTTTGTGTATTAGAGTGTATTTGTGGTGTTGTGTGTTGGATTTTCAATTGAGAAGGTGATTTGAGCTAGAGTGCTGTTATAATGGCTCCGAAACGAAAGGCAATTCCTGAAACCACTGACCAAACCGCTTCTACTTCCGCTACCGGACCCACCACTAGGCCAAAGCTCCGTGCTGGAGTAAACTATCTTGGGTGCAACTTGACTTTTAAGCAAAAGCTTATTTGGTGTGATCTTACACTTGACAAACGGGATGTTTTGGTGTCGAAGTTCTTTGATAAAGATGCGTTGGCGAGGTTAGGTGTGCTTGAGGCGGTGGAAGTATTGTTGCGTAGAGGTGGTCTTAGAGGGTTTTTAGACAAGTCCGCCCCTACATATAGGAGGTTGACTTTGGAGTTTTTGTCGACCTTAGAGAATTTGAGTAATGTTGAGCCTAAGATTATCCGGTTTCAACTATTGAACCAAACCCATGTGATGACTTATGCTGAGTTGAGAACCGCCTTTGGTGTAGTGCCGATGGAGAATGAAGAGGAATGGGTGAGTCCGAGTGATGCAGTGGCGAATGAGTTTTGGTTTGCACTTAATCATCAAGCTATATCAAGTGTTACGGAGAAGAGCTCCAGGCTTTCTCATCCCGCTTTTCGGTTTGTGCATCGTGTCATAGCGATGCATTTCTTCGGTCAAGGTGAACCAACTAATCTTCCTAGGAATGAAATAAAAACTTTGTGGAGTATGAGTCCGGAGGGAGTTGGTCACCCGCATTGGGTCAAAGCCTTTGTTAATGCTTGTCTTGATACGAGAGGAGTGGGGTGTGGGAAGCTAGCCATGGGTGGTCTTGTAACGTTGATTGCCACACAGTTGGGTTTGCCTTTGGATGATACCGACCGTCTCCCAGGATACCCGCGGATGGATATTGAATCGATGAAGAGGATGAAAATGCTTGCTCCTATTGCTTGTGATGAGCCGGCATATGCTTTGCTAAAGGGGACCCGTGTTAAACTTCCTTACTTGCGATTACCCAGACCTGAGGGTGATGCAATTCCAGTAGGGCCCCTTAATCGGGATTTGTATATCCCGCCAGACCCGGCTCATCTGGTTGATTTGACTCCTCCAGCAAGGTGGGTGCCTGCCGAGAGGGGTGATGACGAGGAGATGGAGGAAGCCGAGGCCGGTGGTTTGGACGGACCCCAGGATGGTGGTGGTGATGATCGTGAGTGGAGAGAGCGACTAGAGATCGACATGGAGGAGTTGAGGGATGAGATGGGGTACATTCGAGATCAGAATTTGGAGTCTTTGGCACTCCAACGCTCTTTTAGAAAAATGTTTCAGCACATGTATCCGGATGCCTACCAACCTCCCCCCGATGCGATGTATGCAGAGATAGCCCTAAGGAATCAAGAGAGGGAGGCTCGCTCCCAAGCCCGTAGGACCCGTCGTTCGAAATGTGGGTCTAGCTCTTCCTAGATGTTGGTATATTCTCTTTCCCTTATCTTTGTGAAATTTGCTATCTTGACAGGTATTGGCTGTGAAAAAAGACAATTTCTTCAGTGGTTGACAACCATAGTAGACATTTCACGGAAGTTGTTGCTAGTATCTCCCAGTTACATCATTCAAATGTTACTGAGTTGGTTGCCTATTGCTCAGAACATGGGCAGCACTTGATAATTTATGACTTTATGTGTTCCATAAGAATGGATCCCTGCATGACTTCCTACATCTTGAAGATGAATACAGTAAACCGTTGACCTGGAACACTCGTGTCAAGATTGCTCTTGAGTACATCTATATGATGATTATTGCCGCATTTGAAAGCTAGAGGATCCCCGAGTTTTCACACTCGGGGACAGTTGCGAGTGCTGAAAGACACATTCTTAGTGGACTTAAGTGCTTCCTAATACTACTGAAAGACACATTCTAAGTACAAACGGAGCGAGAATTTTGAGTTTGTGTTAGCAACCTTTTCATCAACTTTTTTAGCCTTATAAAAAGAGTTAACATCGGTAAGGTGTAGCATATCAGATAACTTAAATCGTAGTCGTCACTCATCAGTACCCAATACTACTGAAGCTGGCAGATATTGGCTCACAAGGCTTCAGAAGTCCTTTACTTTTTCAACCGACACGATTTAGAGCCTGAATATTTGATACCAAATTAAGGCACCCTAATGATATTATTGTTTGCTCATATTTTATGCAGGCAATTAACCACTATGCATGTGAACCCGATGTTGCTGATTCTGGTGAGTATGCCCTAAACAGCGACGACCAAAGTTTTGGCGTAATAATGTTAGAGCTTCTCACAGGACGAAAACCTTTTGACAGGTAAGTTCATATCGCCAACAGAAAATAAATGAGATCAGCGTGTAATTCACGAAATGACTTTCTAAGATAATGCTGTAATGTATCTATCAGCTCAAGGACGAGGGCAGGACAATCTTTAGTTAGGTGGGCAACGTCTCAACTTCACGACATTGATGCTTTGACTAAAATGGTGGATCCTACTTTGGAAGGCCTCTTCCCTGCCAAGTCTTTGTCTTGTTTAGCTGACGTCATTGCTTCTTCGTTCAGGTATTTCTGGCTGCTTATTCTTTTTGCTGCTTACCTTCCTTAAGTGAAGAAACATATTAGTTCTTACTCTTTGCAATGGGTCTCTTTGCAATGGTGCTAAATACCCACTATTGCTTCTGGATTGTGGAATATAGCGAAAACATTATTAAACTGATTGCTCTTCTTTCCGTTGGAAAAAAAATGTTCATTTCATCCACTTACGGGCACGATATTTTCAGTAGTTATGGTTCATATGTAAAGTCTACGCAGCCAGGTCTCAACCTGTGTACATCCAACCCCATTAACCCACCATTGACATGAGTTAGACAAGCCAAAATCTTAGATTTTTTGGATGCATGTGTGAGTCTTTGTACACATCTGATCTTGGAAAAGCTCTCCCTTCATTTCATTTTTCTTGGGAAGATATACTTTAATGGTGAACGTTCAAAATTAGTCCTCCAGGCCCAGGAGTTTTCACTCTAGGTAAAGTTGCTTCTTTTGGACATTCAAGTTTCATACTCTAATGTACTAAATCTGTCCTGGTATAAACAGCCGGAGCCGGTGTTCCGACCACCAATGTCGGAGGTGGTGCAGTTCCTAGTTCGCTTGGTTCAACTAGCAAACATGAGCAAGAGAACCAACCTTTGGAAATACTGCTCGAGAGAGTTCGGATACAACTGACAGTGTCAAATGGGAAACAAGCTACTGGGCTGTATTAACCGATTGACTGCTTGAGCGAGCCAAATTTATTTATTCTTTCCTTTTTATCCCATTACTTCACCGCCTCGCCCACTTGATTTCCTTTTTCTTCACAAAGTGCTGATAATTTTTTTTTTCTTAATTTATTCTGTCACTTGTAAAACCATCTTTAATAATATTAATATATTGAGGGTGAAAGAGTTGAATGTACCATCATCTACATGCACCTCTTGTTAGACATTAGGCCTTTATCTCACACCAAATATATATTAAGTCGCAAATTGTTGGTTCAGACGAATAATTCCGTCTGAAACAATAAGACGGGGTTCTGTGACTATTTTATGATCAAATGTGACCATAATGGTCTTGTTAGTACTACAACTTAGGGTAACATTGTTTTCAAATTTATGTACTATCAACAGCAGAACTCAGTTAATGCAATGAACAAATTTAATTGCATTGCACAATAAAACCAACTGGTGACAGTCTGGAATCACAGAAAGTATTGCTTATTTTCCAAGAAGAAAAAGGGCAGTGATCTAAATGAAGTTTCCTAAACGAAGACAAATACAGTATAATAATAGTATCACAGTCAATCAGTCATATCAAGTGGAAATATATCTATTTCTCCATCTCCTTAATCCTTTAAACTGTCATTGATTCCTAGTTGACTCACTAATAAACTGTCACCAAATCTTAAATTCCAAAAGCCATGGTAGTAGAGTTTCAATTCTCACTTTTCTTCATTTTACTCTTATATGCATCCACATTTGCTTACCAGCATGTTTGCCATACAGGCGATCGACAGTCACTTGTTATCTTTTCCGGGTTATTATCCTCTTCACTGAGTCCTCTGAATTGGTCTACTAATTCTGATTGCTGCTCATCTTGGGAAGGGATTGGTTGCGACAATGCGGGTCGAGTCACCCGTTTGTTACTACCGTCAAGAAGACTAAAAGGGAAGATATCGTCTTCCCTTGGCAGGCTTACATGCCTTGTTCAACTCGATCTTTCACAGAATTTACTTTCTGGGGTACTGCCAGACGGTCTTTTCACTTCATTGACGAGCCTTGAGATCCTTGACTTGAGTTCCAACTCTTTGTATGGCACTTTATCAGCATCATTTACTTCAAATGGAAGATTCCCGGGTACCATCAAGATTATAGATATCTCAACCAATCAATTCCATGGCACAATTGAGCCTACATGGTTCGCTCTGGGATCAAATTTGTCGTGTTTCAATGCCAGTAACACGAACTTCAACGGTCAGATTCCTTCGTCCATTTGTATGAGTTCTCCTACGCTTAAGACACTTGATTTCACAAATGCCGCGTTTGATGGGCGCATTCCTGTTGGTCTAGGGAGATGCTCAAAACTCAAAGTATTTCGGGCAGGTTTCAATAATCTGTCGGGATTACTTCCGGATGACATTTACAGTTTGAAATCGCTGGTTGAGTTATCAGTTCCTGCAAATGACATTCATGGAACCATTGGAAAGGAAATGCTAGGCTTAACTGACCTCAAAATCCTTGAAGTATACTCCAACAGGTTTTCCGGTACAATCCATCAGGATATAGGGAAGCTCACTAAATTGGAGCAACTGCAACTCCACATAAATAAGTTTACTGGTACACTACTACAAATACAGGCAATAACAACGCCCCATCAACAACGCATACTCACGAAAATAAAGAAAAACCGTTGTGGAATGGATAAATATTTTTCCGCGGAATTTTATTAAACCTAATAACAACGGTGTTAGTTTTTCAAACGTTGTTATTAGTTTTAACAACGGCGTGAACTAAAATAACTGTTGTAAATAAATTTACTAATAACAACAGTTTATTATATGTCCGTTGTTATTAATTTAGCGCGAAATAATAAAAATTAATAACAACGGGTATGAAAAACCCGTTGTTATAATGTGTTATTAATTTGGCGCATTATTTGGCTTAAATTAATAACAACGGAGATGATTTTGTTGTACGTTGTTGTTAGTTAACTTTGTTAGTTAACAACGGATTTAACTTTGTTAACCGTTGTAAATAGGTAACCTAATAACAACGGTGAATATGAATAATAACCGTTGTCAATACGTTTAATAAAGATGAAAAAAAACACAGAACACTAATAATACTGTACTGCAACACAAAAACACAAACACTAAAAATAATTTATTGATTTCCTGATCGTCTCTTTGTCATCATCTCCGTCTGCTATTTCTTATTAATCAGGTATTCTAATAATTTTTCTTTATTGATTTCCTGAATTTCGTTTATTTGTGAATTAGTTGCCTTATACATTGCATTTTCTGAATTAGTTGGCTTATTATTGAATTAGTTTTAATTAGTTGGATTTTCTGAATTACTTGGCTTACTATATATACTACGAATGTAGATAAATGACTCGAACTTGGATGAATGCTGCGAATATGAGTGACCCAAACTATAAGGATGGTTTAGCTGAATTTTATGAAGTCGTTGCGAACAATTTGAATGGTTCTTCTAGTATTCCATGCCCTTGTGAAAGATGTGGTAATATTAGGTATATGGCTATTCCGGACGTTAAAATTCACCTAGAAAAGTATAGTTTTAGTCGATCCTATACCCGTTGGATTTTTCATGGGGAATCATTAGAGGAAGATAATAATTTTGAAGAAGATGATCTTGAGGTATACGAAAGGATAACTGATGATCCCGAGTTTGCCGAGTATGTTGAGTTTGAAGCAGACGAGTTGAATGTTGGGTCTACAGATAATGAAGAAAAAGATGATGAATCAAATGCTTTTGAAGATGAAAACATTAATTTGGATGACCTTGACAACATGTATAAGAAGTTGTGTGAGTCTGAAGCGCCTCTATACCCTGGTTGTAAGTACACAAAGATGTCGGCTGTGGTGAAGTTGTATAATATCAAGGGGGCAAATGGGGTTAGTGACACATGTTTCACTAGTTTATTAGCCTTGATAAACGACATGCTTCCAGATGGTAATGTTCTTCCCGTTAAGACATATGAGGCTAAAAAACTAATTAGAGGGGTGGGTATGAAATATGAGAAAATACATGCATGTCCAAATGATTGCGTATTGTATCGAAAATTATATCAAAACTTAACCAATTGTCCGGTTTGTTTTGAGTGGCGTTATAAGGATAAGGAAGGGATCCCGGCTAAGGTGTTATGGTATTTTCCAGTGATACCAAGATTCATAAGGATGTTTGCGAATAGCAATGATTCAAAAATGTTAACTTGGCATGAAACTGGAAGAATAAATGATGGGAAGCTAAGACACCCGGCAGATGGTATGCAATGGAAATCGTTCGACGCTAAGTATCCCGATTTCGGCATTGAACCTAGAAACTTACGTCTAGCGCTGTCCACTGATGGAATGAACCCACATGGAAACATGAGTACCCAACATAGTACTTGGCCAGTAGTGTTGGCAATATACAACTTACCTCCATATGTGTGCATGAAAAGAAAGTACTTGATGTTGTCGTTGTTAATTTCCGGCCCTAAACAACCTGGAAATAATATAGATGTCTATTTGGAACCTCTTTTAGATGATTTGCGAATTTTGTGGGATAGTGGGATAGAAGTATTTGATGCATATAGGAATGAAACTTTCAATTTGAGAGCGATGTTATTGTGTACAATAACCGACTATCCGGCTTATGGCGACCTTTCTGGGCATACGGTGCATGGGAAAGAGGCATGTCCATTGTGTGGGGAGGATATCGAGTCTGAATACTTGAAGTGTTCTCATAAGTATGTGTATTTGGGAAATAGGAGGGGCTTGGATCCTGACCATTGTTATCGCAAGCAGCAGAAAGCATTTAATGGACGTCAAGAACATCGTCAACCTCCTAGAATTTTGAGTGGGCATGAAGTTTATCAGAAAGTAAAGCATATAGAGATAAAATATGGGAAGAAGAACGGCTCTAAATTGTCTACTCGTGGGTATAAGAAAAGATCCATATTTTTTGATAAACTTCCATATTGGCCTGACCTGGAGGTCAGGCATTGCCTCGATTTCATGCACATTGAGAAAAATGTCTGTGATAATATTATCAATACCCTCCTGAATGTTCCCGGTAAAACAAAGGATAACGCCGCAGCTAGGGAAGATATGCAAATGATGGGTATTAGGCTAGAGTTGGCACCACAGAAGAGAGGTAATGGTACATTTTTACCGCCAGCAGCTTATACCCTTTCACGGAATGAGAAAAAAGAGTTTTGTGCATGCTTGAATGGAATTAAAGTGCCACATGGTTATTCGTCCAACATCAAAAGCCTTGTGTCGATGCAAGATCTAAAACTCACCGGGTTAAAGTCACATGATTGCCACACTTTGATGCAACAATTACTATCCGTGGCTATTCGCTCCATTTTACCTGAAAAGGTACGATATGCTATTACCAGATTCTGTCTCTTCTTCCAGTCCATATGCGATAAAGTCATCGATCCCGATGCTGCGGATTCATTGCAGGACCTCGTTGTCACCTCTCTTTGTCATTTTGAACTGTATTTTCCACCCTCTTTCTTCACTATCATGATTCACCTGACCACTCACTTGGTTAGGGAGATTTTGTACCTTGGGCCCGTGTACTTGAGATACCAGTATCCTTTCGAAAGATTGATGAAAGTCTACAAGGACTATACATCTAATCGGTATCGTCCAGAAGGTTGTATTGCTGAACGTGCTATATTAGACGAAGCTCTTGCATATTGTTACGCTCATCTCTCTCCTGAGGAGTTAATTGGCGTTCCAAAGAATCGTCATAGTGACTGGATGACCGGAAAAGGTATTAGGGGCCGGGTTGAAAAAATTGTGTCACGTGACATGTTACATTTAGCACATACGTATGTGCTAAACAACGAAGATGAGGTGCAACCTTATATTGAACAACACAAAGATGAGCTCAAATACGATCACCCAAACAAGAGCGAGATGTGGATTGCAAACGAGCATAAGAAGACATTTGGAGAGTGGTTTAGGAATGTTGTCTTGGAGTATAAGAATTTGTATGGTGATGACATCTCTCCTAGGTTACTACGTCTTGGGTTAGGTCCACATGCCAGGGCCACTTTTTTCAGCGGTTTTGCTATTAATGGTTATACTTTTTACACCCGCGAGCAAGATGAGTTGAGCACAATGCAAAATAGTGGTGTGAGTTCTGAATTTGAGGCAATGCACTTTGCTACTTCAAAAGATAAAAACCCTATTTGGGGAAAATGCCTTTATTATGGTGTTATTCAAGAAATATTGGTATTAGATTACATTGATTTCACAATACCTCTGTTTCGATGTAACTGGGTTGATAACAACAACAATTGTGTTCGAAAGGATAAAATGGGATTTACGTTGGTCAATTTGGATAAGGTTGGCAATAATAAGGATGATCCTTTCATAATGGCATCCCAAGCTAAACAAGTGTTCTATGTCACCGATCCTATGGATAAGAAGTGGTCTGTTGTACTATCTATAAGGAGTAGACGGGGTGCACCCGATAATGGTGGGGATAATGATCAGGATGTCGTGTTTGAGGGAATGGATCACTCTTCCACTGTATCTTATTTCGACAATGTTGACACTGATCATGATAACATTGAAAGCATCTATATGCGTGATGATCATGGTGAAGGTATTTGGGTTAACGAAGAAACTATGTCGGGCAAGAAACGTCCCCGATCCTGAGGTGGTATTGTCTTTAGTTTTTGTTAGCTTTGGTCATTGTTGAAGAATCCCAAATTATTTAGCTTTTGGTCATTCATTATACAGTCTCCATGTTTTGGTTTCTGCTGATATTGCAGTGTATAGTGCTTATGATATTGCTGTCTTTGTTGGTTTCTGCTGATTATTATTGCAGTGTATAGTACTTATGATATTGCTGTCTCTTATAATTATAATTAAAAAAAAATAAAGGTAAGCAACAACAACGGTTGTTGTAAATCTACCCGTTGTTATTGATTATAACAACGGTTAATAACCATAAACCGTTGTCATAGTTTTTACTAATTACAACGGGTAGACTACTATAACCGTAGTCATTGCTCTATCACAACGGTTTGTTTATAATAACCGTTGTCAATATTTGTAGATAGAAAACACACAACATTAGTAATACGACTGTAGTACTGCAACACAAAAACTCTATCACAAAGCGATCATTTTTCTGTCATCATCTCCCTTATTACTCAGCTATTATTTTTATCAACTATTTCTTGAATTTGTGAATTTGTGAATGTCATTTCCTGAATGTCGTTTATTTCCTGAACGTCAATTATTAGCAAATTTGTGAATGTCATTTCCTGAATGTCGTTCAATTCTAATTTTGCTTTATCGATTGAATAGCTTTGAATTGAATTAGTTTAATTACTTCTAAACTTAAGTCAAAAAACAAATTAACGTATCAACATTAATATTATTAAATAATAAGTTCAAACGGCGCCACACACAAATGGCGCCAAAACAACAACAACCAAACAACCAAACAACCAAACAACTACAACCAAACAACAACAACAAATTAAATTGAGTCCGGGTAAATCTCCCGGATAGCTGCCACCGCTAGAGCATATGCATCAATCGGGTCAGCCTCGGCCAGAGCCAACCCTTCCCACTGCTCTACCTGGGTCACTTCAACGAGGTCGACCCCATTTGGGAAACAGTAACGCTCATGTTCGGAAGCCACCCATAGATATGGCCCAGGCTTGTGGTCCGTGCTCTCAATAAAATCTTGTCTCCCATGCCCGGCCTTGTCAAACATTCTTGCCAGTTTGAATGCGGACGCACGATGAGCATCCGACATCCCAAACTCGAAAACGAGATGCCCTGTAAAGTGCCCGCGATGATAATTTGGCCACATCTTCCTTATTAAGTAGCCATTTCGAATAAGCGTATCACGGAGTTTTTTGTAACTTTTACACACAACGTAGCCACCCTCAATATGACAAGGCATTTCTTTCATGATGCAAGCATATGGTTTAGTAAAAGTTCCAGACATTTTGTATGGTTGATGTTAGTATTGAGGCTGGGAAATTTTGTATGGTTTAGCAAATATGTTATTGATTAGAGTTGGGAATTTTGTATGTGGTTGATAACCTGCTTGTATTGAGGCTGTATTTATAGAGAGTTATTTATTGGAGTTATTTATTCACATGCATGCATTGGTTCACATGAAGGCATTGATTCACATGCATGCATTGGTTCCCAAAACGACTATACATTCACATGCATGCAGTACGTTATTGATTGAGTAAATGTGTGAATATGCAGTCAATGCATTTACTGCAATGTGCAGTCAATGCATTTACTGCAATGTGCAGTAACCCTATCACAACGGTTGTGATAACGAAAACCGTTGTGGTTAGTAATAACAACGGGTTTTTGTACCAATAACCGTTGTTATTGCGTAATAACAACGGGTTTTTGTACCAATAACCGTTGTTATTGCTCAATATTATTATTTTTAATTAAAAGATATTGCAGTCCAAACCCGTGAATAAACAACAGCAGAACCAGCATTGATTAAAGCATCCATTGAACATCATCAATGGCAGCATAACCCCTCTATAAATACAGCCTCAAAACCCCTCCTTTAAATATTCCATAACTACCCTAAAATTAATATCATCAATGGCAGCAGTTAACCTTCCCAACGATGAAACGACCCTTACAAAATTGATTGCAGATGAGGAGGAGGCTCTTGCCGTAGTTCCCGCTGATCATCACCCATTGATTAAAGGATCCATTGAACATCGAAGGGATTATTGGATTAAGAGGCGTGAAGCAGTCCGACTTGTCAACCAAGCGTCGTCATCATCATCGTCCTCTGTCTACCCACGTCGGCCTTATACTCGGAGGTTGGATGCCGCAAGAGATATGTTGAGCTGTACCCGTCCTACCTTATCTCCACATGCAAGACGTGTACTTGCAGGCATTGAATCTGTTATTGCAAAATACGAGGTTAATGATCCGGAAGTCATCAGTATCATCAATATTGTTCCGGATTGTTGGTGGCAGTGTGAGAAAAGCTTTTTACACTTAACCGGAATTGTTCCGGATTATTTAACATCTTTATTTATTTGATGTCGGATGAATGTAATGTACTTTATTATAAAATCTAGGTTATTCCTAATGAAATCAATGAGAAAGAATGTTGTTTAAAGTGTTTGAATTGATGTTCAATATTTTGATGTATTATTAATTAGAAGTATATAAAAAAGGGTTTAGGGTTTAGGGTTTAGGGTTTAGGGTTTAGGGTTTAGGGTTTAGGGTTTAGGGTTTAGGGTGAAGTAACACACGTATACTAATAATGATACTTAATAATTAAAAGTGATCCGACCCGAAAATGATACTTAATAATCATCACGCGGATAATAAATAATGATTTCTATCGAATTAAATAAAATAACCCGATACTAGCGAGCTAATTAATTTTGGGTCGGACAGTTTCAGGTTTGTGATGCAAAAACGGCCCGTTCATTAGCGTACTTGAATTGGATGAACGAAGTCGATCGACCCCAGGCCATATATATATATATATATATATCATTATTATTTAATTTGGGAAACATTGCATTGACGTACGTGTATATATAATACTTACTTGAATTGCATGTATGTGCATTGATGAATCTGTTATTATTGCAAATTGTAGTACGAGCGTCGTTAATTAGAGATCCGGAAGTCATCATCATTTAATTATTATATATATATATATATATCATCATCAATAAGTAGTACATATATATATACGAGGTAATTAATAATGACACGTGCCCCCGACCCTGCCCAAAAGCGATCGACCCGAATTGAAGTGCGTAGCTATTACGTACGCTTGCTCTGATCTAGAAAGTGGATTGCCCGATCCGTAACTGCTGGCCTGGCCACCCGATCGATTAGTTTCAGGTTAACTAGTGATGCATGATAATTATAATAACCAGTTCCTTAATTAAAAAGAAAATGACCCGATTCGAGGTAATTGAACCAAAAACTAAAAATAATTAATAACTAACCCGATCGATAAAGTTATTAATTACAAACCCGCCGAATCTAACCCGATTAGAATTGATTCCCAGGCCAAACCCGATCCGAGCTAATAATTAAACGTAACTTACGCCTATAATATAAAATTTAGAGCAAAGTAAAATAAATTAAATTAAATTTAGAGCAAAGTTAAATAAATTAATTTAGAGCAAAGTTAATGAGTTTATTTCGTGCCTCAAATTTTAATACCGCGCGCGCGTATCTGAAAAATTAAAAAAAATATACATAATCTATAAAAACGGTGTTTTAGAAATTCACCGTTGTTATTACTTTCAACAACGGTTTATAATAAATAAACCGTTGTCTTAGTGTTATTACTTTCTACAACGGGTGTTATTTAACCGTTGTTATTACTCTATAACAACGGTGGTTTGTAGGATAACCGTTGTCAATAGTTTCTCTTAATAAACCCTTTAGTTTCTCTTAATAAAAAATAATTTACAATCCTATAGAGTAAATTTTACACACGTACATTATCATCATCATCCTCCTCGTTTACAATCATCCTCGTTTACAACACAAATCTTTTTGTTTAGTATCATCATCATCCTCCTCGTACTCGTGATCATCATCCTGTTCTCTTTATCATCACCCTGTTCTCATTTTCTTTATCAGGTAATTTTTGTGTTTCGTCTTTAGGGTTTTAAGTTTGAAGTTCATCTTTTTGTTTTCATTTTCTATTTATCGTTCTCTTTATCATGTAGTTTCATTCCTTTCTAAGTTTTTAGAGTTTTAGAATCTCTGCATGACTCTTTATTTGTTCAGTTACTATTTCATTCATTTCAAGGTCTTAGGGTTTTAGAATCGCTGTATGCATGACTCTGTTCCGTTACTATTTCATTTATTTTGAAGGTCTTAGTGTCTTAGGATTATCATGGGTGAAAAACGGAAAAGAGTAGACAACAATGATAAGGGGGATAAGCCTGGTGAGAGGGGTGCTTCGAAGTGCTCTGCAGCCCTTGCAGCTATAGCGGCAAAAACGCCGATGGAAATAAAATGGAGTGTGAAAGGTGTTCCTACTGGTCCAAATGCTAGCCATTTAGCCACTTGGATTGGAGTTACAACCAAACAGTTTGTGCCTATAGATTTAGATGATTTCAGGAATATAAATCCTTCATTGCAGAACTTACTCTTGAAACGTATAAAGGTATGATAATATCTTTAGCTAAACACCATTTTATTTTGCATAAGTTACTATTACATAAGGCAGGAAGCCGTATAAAGGTTCGTGTAAAGGTATGATATTAGACAGCCGCTTATTAGTATATATGATGATGATGCAGGAAGCTTTCGATATTCCAGACTGCCATGATAAGTATCTATTACGTAAGGCAGCGGCAGTCTTAAGGCAGTGGAGGTGTGACCTTGCCAAATTACACTTGTATGTGGACAAGGAGACGGGGCAGATGCATAAGAGCCCACCGACAAAGTACCCCCACATCACTCAGCAACAATGGGATAATTATAAGGCGAAACGAGCTACTGAAAAGTTTCAGGTTAAGTATCCATGTCATATGTTTACATTTTTGTAAAACTCTACTTAAGGTTACATTTTTCTAAAAGTTTCAGGTTACATTTTTCTAAAACTCTACTTGTATCTATAATTTTCTAATTGTCTCATCTACTTGCGATTTTATATGATTTGAAGAGCGTTAGCGCCAGAAATCGTGCTAACATCTCACAGAAGCGGGGGGTATATTATGGTTCTCGAGGCGGTTACAGATTGATAGAAGAAAATCTCGTAAGTAGCATCTATATATTAGATTTTTTTAATCATACTTGGACTTGATATACATGTATACATATATTATTTTTGAGTTAACGTGTAGGTGTCAAAAGGTGTGACCGACTTGAATCGGCACGTAACTTATAAAGAAGGGCACACGCCTAAAGGATCCCGAACATGTAACGAATATGATCAGGAAGTCTTGGCCAACATAGTAAGTATTATTTTTATTAAGACGGGTTTTTAATAACTTTATTGTTCAATTCTTGTATGTCTAACTATCTATTTATTTTAGTAACAAAAATTAAATTAAGTTTATTTAATATATTATAGGAGAATGTTCTGAAGGAGGTTGCGGAAGGGAAATTCACTCCGAGTGGTCGTGACGACGTTCTTGCTAGAGCGATCGGCCGTCCCGAGCATCCAGGTCGATTAAGGGGCGTCCCATTACATGTCGGAGTCACGAAATATTATGGGACAACTAGCTCGAACAAGAAGAAGAAAAATAAGGGGAAGGCTGACATGGTACGTATACCATTTGTTATTGTCATTTAAAATTCACATGTTATTGTTTTAACAAATTGCTGATTCTACATTTTGGGCGTGCAGGTTCAGTTATTGGCCTCCGTGATACTGAAGATGAGTTCTGGAGGCAAGCCTTCCGAAGAAGAATTGAAGATGATGGAGGATGTCATTAAAAAGGGCGAGGTAGTGCAACAGATTTGCCAAGAGGCAGACACTACTACCTTGCCAATACATGAGGAGACGGCTGAGAAGATGGTTGAGGTACCTACTGCTGCCGAGGTTTTAATACCTCAAGCCGGTAAGGTAAATATGACTTCTTCTTTTTTTCCTGCATTTGTTCTTTCTAGCAGCCATGCCTTTGATTGGTTTGTTTTATTAGGTAAATGAGTCGGAAAAGGGGACGCATCTTGAGGAGACGGGTGAGGTACCTAATGCTGCTGAGGTTTTGATACCTCAAGCCGATAAGGTATAATAGCCTACCCACCAACAATAAATACTTGTAACTAACTTTACATTATATACTCAATATAGATCATTTATGATATCTATTATATTTTGGTATTTAGTAAATAATGTGTATTCTTCAGGCCACAAAACAGCGGAGGCTTGTTCGTCTCGCCGACCCTTCATTAAAAGAGAATGTGATTGTTGCTCGGGCTTTCGTATGCCCAAAGCCCAAGGACTCAGCGGAAACCATCTTGGTTCATGGCGTACCACTCTTGCCGAAGCATGCAAAAGTGGGGATAGTGGGAGTCGTGAAGGGCTATGAAACCTGTAAACTGCCCGTCACAGTCCGCGACGACATAGTAATACTGGCAGATGCGGTTAAAGGTTTTGTCCAATGGCCTCAAAGCCACATTTTCTTGGCTCGTGATTGTAAAATTCAACAGAATGTAGACGGGGTTAGAAAAATACATCTAATTTAACCCGCCTTTTGTCTTTGTTCATCACCTTCATAAATAGTGAAATTTATATGTTTTATTTTTGTTTTGTAGGTAACAAAAAACATGGATAAGTCTAACTCGATAGACAATAATCTTTCTACTACCTCGTCAAAACAACAACTTGATGAGGTATTTAATCAACTCTCTTTATATTTTAAGTTCTACTATCGCCTCATCATTGAAAGAGCAACTTAATTTAGTTAGCCACATGTAGGTTGTGAAAGGTAGCACACCGCATCATTTCCCCAAGCTGAAAGAGGTCAGGAGTCTATCCGGTACTAAATATCATGGGAACGTTTACATGGAAAAAGTACGAACGGTGGCGATGCTGGATCTTTATAAGGAGGCTGAGAGACGCATAGCAAGCGAGCAATTAATAGTTATTCCGCTCGAGAATGATATTGTAGGGGTAGAACGCCAAGCAATGCTGGATTGGGATACGCTAGCCGTTTGGGCTGGCCTTGACGAGATTGATGTCCAACACCTATATGTTTGGATGAAGTAAGTTTCTTAATAAATTAAATCATGCAGTATTCTAATATTGTGACTAAGATATAGTGTTTATAATATCGGAATTAAAACCGGCATGTAGGTACTTGAACTCGGTTGTGATCCCCGCCGAGACCAATAATCCACTTCCTCAATACGGATTCATGTGCCCAAATGTTTTATCTATGCATATCGAGATGTTTTCGTATGAAGAACGTGTAAATTATATTGCTGGGGAATTGGCGAAAAACAATAAGCTCATTTTTGCCCCTTATAATGAAGTCGGGTAATATATAATTAATATTACGATTCCAAATACAATTGCAGTTTTATATGTTTGGTTATGATGCATGTTGTGCTTGTTAATAATGATGTGTCTCTCGATCTCTAGGAGACATTGGGTGCTAGCAGCGATCAATCCGACCACGAAGAAAGTATTTTGGTTGGACTCTTTGCATGGACAACCATCCGAGACCTTTAAGAAGTTGATTATTAAGTAAGTTTATAATACTGATGATGATTTGGCACATAATATTAAGTTTCATTTATTATTATTAAGTAAGTTTATGTGACTTTCGGCCTCTTTCCTTTTTTAAAGGGCCTTTGAGAAGAAAAGAGCAACCGGCGATCAACCGACAGAATATTCTGATGATGGCCCTACTTTTATTACGATAACAGGGGTACGTACGCGCAAATACAATATATACCTTAATAATTAAGTGCATTAAACTAATTACGCATATACATCTGTCTTTTTTAATTACGCATTAAACTAATTGGTAATTGCCTTCTCGTCTCTTCGTTTATTATGTAATAATAGGTCCCTAAACAGCCGGATAGCATCCAATGTGGATACTACGTTTGTCGTTTCATGTTGGAGATTATTAGGCGAAGATATATCAGCATTCCAGAAAGAGTTAGTAGTTTAATGTAGCTATTATTTACTTTTTTTCATTAGAGCTGATATCTTTTCTGCTATATATATATGATCGATGTTGCTAATTATGTATGATATGCCTATACTGTTGTTACCCTACTGATCGATGTCTTTTATTTGTTTTATCCGCAGTATTCAATCAACACGCCACATGTCCCTGAGTACACTAAGCACAATATAGACGAGGTAAGGGACTTGTTGGGCAAATACGTCCTTGAACAAACAAAGAGTTAAGGGAACTTAGATTATTTTGGAAGCAGATAGGGAACTTTAATTTGTAGAAGTCATTAATTAGAGCAAGTTGTAAGTATGAATTGCTCTAAAAGAGATCATTTTGGTTGTATATATCATTTTGCTGCTGCTGTACATGAATTGCCATGTACATGAATTGCCCTGTACATGAATTGCTCTGATATATATATAGATATATCATTTTGCTGCTTCTGAAATTGGTTTATGATGCGTGCTGCTGCTACTGCTGCTGATTTATGCAGGATTTTCAGTGGTGGCAGGGGAACAAATTACAATTTTTTCAAAAAAAATAATAAAAATAATAACAACGGTTTTTTAAAATTCATTAAAAGCGTTGTAACATATTTCCCACCAAAACTTATCATACCTTTAACAACGGTTTATTCTAGAATACCGGTTGTTATTAAAACTTTCCACAACGGCTTATTTATTATACTCCGTTGTAATTAACTATATTCACAACGGGTTTAAAAAAAAATAGCGTTGTTATAATATTTCCCACCAAAACTAATCATACCTTTAACAACGGTTTAATTTAATAGAACCGTTCTCGTATCTTTCCCACCATAATTATTCACACGTTTTAACAACAGTTACCTAGTAATAACAACGACTTCTTACCGTTGTTAAAACTATTAACAACGGTATTTTCATTAAATTGGAACCGTTGTTAAAACCTTTAACAACGGAGGCTTTAACAACGTCCGCTTTTTAATATTACAACGGTTTTTAACCGTTGTCATTTCCTGTTTTTGTAGTAGTGGTACCATACCGCCATCCTTGATGAACTGCACAAATCTAGTGAAACTTATATTGCGGCTCAATGCTCTGGAAGGTAACATCTCTACACTTGATTTCTCGAGGCTTGTCCGCCTTCAAACGCTGGACCTTGGTAATAATAACTTAACAGGAAACTTACCTGAAAGTATTTTCTCATGCAAGTCATTAACTACAATTAGAGTGGCCGTGAACAAGTTATCAGGACAAATTTCTCCAAGCATAGTGACCTTGCCATCTTTAACTTTCCTCGCACTCTCCAACAATAGCTTCACCAATATATCAGGAGCACTAACGATATTGGCGAATTGCAAAAACCTTACCACACTGACAATGGCGAAAAACTTTGACCAAGAACTTTTACCCGGCGGAAAGTACTTCATAGGGCCAAAAGGATTCAGAAACCTTCAGGCTCTTGCTCTCGGAGGATGTTACTTCAGGGGTCATATACCTGAGTGGCTGGAAAACATAAAGACTCTGGAGGCTCTAGATTTGTCATACAACGAATTGAAGGGAACAATTCCAGATTGGTTCGGAACTCTGACAAGCTTATTCTTCTTGGACTTGTCCATGAATAAGCTTACTGGGAAACTTACAGTGCCATTGCATAGGTTACCCGCAATGATATCAGTCAAGGCTGCTAATAAGTTGAAACGAATTTATCTTGAGCTTCCGGTCTTTGTCGCTCCAAATAATGCTAGTAACCAGGAATACAATCAGCTCGCAATACTGCCTCCAGCTATATACCTCAAGGGAAACCAGCTTACAGGTGCAATCCCGGTTGAGATAAGCCAGTTACAGAACCTTCATGTGTTAGATATTAGTGAAAACTACTTTTCAGGTAGCATTCCACCA
>JAIUZE010003730.1:0-15667 GCA_022085475.1 Heliosperma pusillum
AAAATACAACCATGAGTGAAGAGAGAATCACAGGTATTGAAAACACAGTTCAAGATCTTGTCAGAACTGTAATGGAGGTCTCTAGATCTGTCAATGAACTCCTTGAGGGCCAACAGAACAATGATACAAGGGGAGGCAGAGGTCGAGGGAGAGGAGCACCTTTCCCACAAGGTGGAGGAAGGAGGAGACAACCTGTAGATCAGTTTGAAATGTCAGATTCAGATGGCTCAGAGCACAGCCTTCTCAGACACCAAGACAAAGATATCAAGGTAGAGATTCCTGACTTTCTAGGTAGCTTGAACCCTGATGATTTCTTAGATTGGCTAAGGTCTGTAGAAAGATTCTTTGAGTTTAAAGGATACACTGATAGAAAGGCTTTTAAGGTTGCTATCATGAAACTAAAAGGCTATGCCTCACTGTGGTATGAAAACATGAAAACCTTGAGGGTTAGGGAAGGGAAAGAACCTGTAAAGTCATGGCTCAAACTGAAAAAGAACATGAGAGCTAAGTTTGTCTCTAGGGACTACACTCAAGACATGTTCATTAAGCTTACTCACCTAAAGCAAGACCAAAGACCTTTAGAGTCCTACCTAAGAGACTTTGAACAACTCACTTTGCAATGTGAGGTTGTTGAGAAATCTGAACAAAAGATAGCAAGGTTCTTAGAGGGGTTGGATGAAAGAATAGCTAGTAAAGTCAGGCTACAAAATATATACTCCATTGAGGAAGCTGTCAACTTGTCTTTGAGGGTAGAAAAGTTGGGAAAGGGAAAGGCCAGTGCTTCTAAGACACCTTTTAGAACCCCCACCTTCAAGCCTTTTGTAGGAGTCAAGATAGGAGAACCTGTGGTTCCTGTTAAGACCCCTTTCAACCTTGATAAAGGCAAGGCTGTTGAGGCAGGCCAAAGGAAGACTACCCCTCTCAAAAAGTGCTTTCAATGTCAAGGGTATGGACATTTTGCTAGAGAAAGTCCATCTAAAAGGGCTCTGAGTACCCTAGAAGTAATCCATTGGGGAGATGATGAAGTGTTGGTCTGTGACGAAGAGATGGAAGAGCCTGAGGTAGAGGCTAGTGAGGAGTTGATAGAGCCTGATGCAGGGTTAAGTTTGGTAACATGGAGGGTAATGCATACTCAACCCCAACCTTTGGAAGAGGACCAGAGATACTAGATCTTTAGGACCAGATGTACCATCAAAGGTAGAGTATGTAACCTCATTATTGATGGTGGAAGCTGCACTAATGTGGCCTCCAAAACACTGATAGACAAGCTAGCTCTACCCACCAAGGACCACCCCCTACCTTCCAAACTCAGATGGCTAAACAAAGGGGCTGAGATCAAGGTGGATAAACAATGTGTTGTACCTTTCTCAATTGGTAAAGGGTATGTGGATGAGAGTCTTTGTGATGTTCTACCTATGGATGCATGTCACCTTCTTCTTGGGAGACCATGGGAGTTTGATAGGGATGCCATACACCATGGGAGGGACAATACCTACACCTTTAAGTATGGGAAGAAGAAAATCACCCTGGCACCTTTACCACCTGCTTTAAAGATCAACCCAAACCCCATGAGTGAGGCTTCCAAGGAAGTCATGTTGATAAGTGAGTCAGAAATAGCACAAGAGCTAAGTGAGCTACAACCTGTATACATATTGCTTGCCAAGGAGACTGGGATGAGTATCATTGATATCCCTGACGAGGTCAAATCTATCCTAGAAAGTTATGGTGATGTCTTCCCTACTGAGCTTCCTAGTGGACTGCCACCACTTAGAGGGATAGAGCACCACATTGACCTAGTACCTGGAGCTATCTTACCCAACAAGCCAGCCTACAGGAGTGACCCTAAGGCTACACAAGAGCTCCAACTTCAAGTAGGTGAACTACTCAACAAGGGCTATGTCAGAGAATCCCTCAGTCCTTGTGCTGTACCAGCCTTGCTTGTGCCAAAGAAGGATGGGACTTGGCGTATGTGTATTGATAGTAGGGCCATCAACAACATTACCATCAAGTATAGGTTTCCCATACCTATACTTAATGATATTCTGGATGAGCTAAGTGGGGCTCAAGTGTTCACTAAGATTGATCTGAGGCAGGGCTACCACCAAGTGAGGATAAGAGCAGGGGATGAATGGAAGACAGCTTTCAAGACTAAACATGGGCTCTATGAATGGTTGGTGATGCCTTTTGGGTTGTCTAATGCCCCTAGCACCTTCATGAGATTGATGACAGAAGTCCTGAGGCCTTACTTAGGCAAATGTGTAGTGGTTTACTTTGATGACATTCTTATTTACAGTTCAACTAAGGGAGAACATTTGCAACATCTGAAATTGTTGTTTGAGGTCCTAAGAGAGAACAAGTTGTATGGTAAGTTAGAAAAGTGCACCTTCATGCAGCCTGAGGTTTACTTCCTTGGGTTCATCATCTCTAAGAAAGGAGTGGCAGTTGATCCTGAGAAGGTGCAAGCAATCAAGGAATGGCCCATTCCTCAAACTGTTACTGATGTTAGAAGTTTCCATGGGTTGGCATCTTTCTATAGGAGATTCATACAAGGGTTTAGTTCAATCATGGCCCCTATTACTGAGTGCATGAAGAAGGGAGAGTTCAAGTGGAATGAGAAGGCTGAAAGGTCCTTCAATCTGATCAAAGAGCTATTGTGCAAGTCTCCAATATTGGTTCTACCAGACTTTAACAAACTCTTTGAGGTAGAGTGTGATGCCAGTGGTCTTGGCATAGGAGCTGTGCTTACTCAAGAAAAGAAACCTGTGGCATACTTTAGTGAGAAGCTAAATGGGGCCAAGCTTAACTATTCCACATATGACAAGGAATTCTATGCCATTGTGAGGGCATTGAATCATTGGGGACACTACTTGAAGCCTAAGCCTTTTGTGCTTCATTCTGATCATGAGGCTCTCAAATACATCAATGGACAGCACAAACTCAACCCCAGGCATGCCAAATGGGTAGAGTTCTTGCAATCCTTCTCATTCCCCAGCAAGTATATAGAGGGTAAGAACAATGTTGTAGCTGATGCATTGTCTAGAAGGTCTGTAATGTTGACCTTCATGGAGCAAAGGGTGTTGGGGTTTGAATTTATGAAATAGCTCTATCAAGAAGACCCAGACTTCAAGCATGAATGGGAGGTATATCAAGAAGGGCAAGTCAAGAAAGGGAGCAAATACACAGCTCAGAAAGGATACTTATTCTATGGGAACAAACTGTGTGTGCCTAAGTGACCTTATAGGGGACTACTGGTCAAAGAGGTTCACTCCAATGGCCTTGCTGGTCACTTTGGGGTACAGAAGACCTATGACATATTACAAGATCAGTTCTATTGGCCTAAGATGCTCAGTGATGTGCAAGATGCCCTCAAGATATGCAGGTCTTGTCAACTAGCCAAGGCACATTTTCAAGCAGGCCCTTACACACCACTTCCAGTGCCAAACAAGCCATGGGAAGACCTCAGTATGGACTTCATTGTAGCCTTACCTATAACTCAAAGGGGGAAAAGACTCCATCATGGTGGTTGTAGATAGATTCAGTAAGATGGCACATTTCATTGCTTGTAAGAAGACTGAGGATGCTTTGGGGGTAGCTGAACTATACTTTAGGGAGGTTGTCAAGTTACATGGGGTCCCTAAAAGCATTGTCTCAGATAGAGACACAAAGTTCATGAGCCACTTCTGGAGAACCTTGTGGAAGCTATTGAAGACCAGGTTATTGTTTAGTACTTCTCACCATCCCCAAACTGATGGGCAGACAGAAGTCACTAACAGAACACTAGGGAAAATCTTAAGGAGCATTGTTTCTAAGTCATTGAAAGATTGGGATCTCAAGCTAGCACAAGCTGAGTTTGCCTTCAACAGAGCTCCCTCCAGCAGCACAGGTAAAAGTCTTTTTGAAACAGTTTATGGAACTAATCCTCTCATGCCTACAGACCTGGCCCCAGTCAAAGGAAGCAAAGCAAACTATGATGCAAAGAAAAGAGTTGAACAAATGATACAGATTCATGAGCAAGTCAAGAAGCAGATTGAAAGGTCCAATGAATTGTACAAGGCTAGGTCCAAGGGACCTAAGAAAGCAAAGGAGTTCAAGGCAGGGGATCTTGTATGGTTGCATTTAAGAAAAGAGAGATTTCCAGACAAGAGGAGAAACAAGCTCATGCCAAGAGCTGATGGACCATTTGAGATATTGGAGAAGATAGGCACAAATGCTTACAAGGTGGATCTACCAGGAAGCTATGGGGTACATGGTACTTTCAATGTTGGAGACCTGAGCCCTTACCATGGTGAATCAGATGATGAAGGTGAGGAAGATTTGAGGGCAAATCCTTTTCAAAAAAAGGAGGTTGCAACAGGAGTATTTGATCAAGACAAGACTCAACATCAAGACAACAGCACCATTCAAGACAACAACATCCTTTCAGACAACACCATGACCAGTTATGACAATGTCCTATTCAGTCCAAGCCACAACCACTTCAAGCCTGCTAAGACAACACCCCCACAACCAAAACAAAGCCTAGCCATCCACTTCCCAAGACTAAGCCACAACAAGGCACAGCCAACAGCCCAACAAACCCAACACAACAAAAACAGCCCTCAGCCAAAAACAGCCTATCACAGCCTTTCTAAACAGGGTCCATGGGGGCCTCACATAATCAAACAAGCCTAACCAACCCTCAAACCTATGTCTTGGGAAGGTCCTCTACAACTTTCCG
The DNA here is from genome assembly GCA_022085475.1 of Heliosperma pusillum. Classification (NCBI taxonomy): domain Eukaryota; kingdom Viridiplantae; phylum Streptophyta; class Magnoliopsida; order Caryophyllales; family Caryophyllaceae; genus Heliosperma; species Heliosperma pusillum. The sequence goes on from JAIUZE010003730.1 coordinate 4,718, forward strand.
CAGGATTTCCCTTCCAAGAAACAAACATACAAAGAGTTAGCTTAGGGACAACTTCAGACTGTCCAGATTTCAGCCTTTTTGCAGTAGTTAACATGTCACTATCAAACTTTCCTTTTATGATCAAACAAGCTCGAGGGCCTTTTAGCAGGACCTTTGGCATCCATCCCACTTCAGTTGAGCTCAAGAATCAAGCTCAGAAGTCCACCCCTCCACCAGTTTCAACCCCAACAACCAATTAAGGCAGATTGTCCTATTAGAACTACTTTTCTACTTTATTGCTTTATGCTGAACAATGTAGCTGTTATTTCTGTTTCTTTTGCAAACCCATTGTGGCCCTAGGATGTAATGAACGAATAGGATGTAATCTCCTTGCCTATATAAGGCCTTTACCTAATGAAATGCAAATCAGATTTGAAGAAAAATATAAACTGAAACCTTGTTTCTGTCGCAATCTCTTGGCTGTGTGCTTGAGACAACTTCCTTTGCTTTATGCTTGGAAGTGAGCTTGGGTCCTTAGCTGTGTGCTGGGATCAAGGTTCAACCCTCAATCATTGGCTTTGTGCTTTGGTTAAGGTTCTATCCTTGTTCTTTAACAATCAATTCAAACAGAAACAGAGTATTTGCAAAGTGTCTTAACCTTAGTTCAAATTGTCATTGTTTAGTTATCTTTCTGAATAGTTTCACTTGAGGTAGTGTATTGTATAAATAAGAGGAAAAACAAGCCATCTTTTGGCTTGTGAAAACCGGTCACATACACCCCACATGGGTGGGGTGTTGTCACTTCCAATTGTTCTTAACAATGTAAAAGGTTGAGTGTTGGTAATAGTTTTTGTGCATGATTATGTCTAATTCCTAATTAGAATAATACACAAAAATAATCACCCTCTTTGTACACTACCAAAAACCGATGCACCCTTGTAACATGGGTGTCCATTTTATTTTTGCAATTTGTCATTTGTCACAAGTGTGACATACATGTGACATGTAACATGTAATTTTGCTTATAAATGTGCATTTAACCAATTTAAATGCAATTTCATAACAAATAAATTAGACTTAACATTTTAAGTCACATTTTATAATTACATGTAATAAAATGGGTCCTCTCATATTTGGTTAAAATAATCTACAACAATTTGTAATTATAATTAACCAAATTAACTTATCTCAAATGTTTCATAAACATAATGCATTCTTAGTAATATAACAATTAAATTACTAAAATGGATCTTATTTAATCATATAACAATAAGATATATTTCTCACTCACAATTTGAACTTGGTTCATTTTAAGGGATTAATTAATCTGTATCACTATACAATTAATTAATGTACATGATTAGGGGATTGTCCTTTAGGTGTGACCCCAAGGGATCAACTGATCACCACCGTCATACGACAGTAACGTCAAACTCAATTGAGCCAATCGTTACTGATTTATGTTGACCAGTTGACTATAATATTCATCATCCCTTTGTATTCTTATTATTGAGATTTAATTATGTGATCGCACTATTTGTTTAGGACACTTACTCCAACAATCTCCCACTTGTCCGAGACAAGTGTGCGTCACCAATTCTCTTGTCCTATTACAATCTCCCACTCAATGCAAGGTGTCTTGCAGGTCATACTTGCATTTGATCATATCAAGAGTGGTTTCCTCGATATGGAGAGTAACTGTCTGACCGGAATTATCTACCATAGATACCTTCCGAGCGTGGCCACGCATTTTCAGCTTACTGCTCCTCGAGTGGCCTTGAGATTTAAAACAACCCTGACAAGGGGTGGACAATTCCTATCGCACTATTCCCTTTGAATAGCCACAGCTCATCATGACTCAAAAGATGCCCATTTAACCCCAGTTACGAAGGTCGTAGAACATAAATCAAAGTCACTCTGAAACTGTGCCACCTTAGGCGAACAGTCTTTAGTCAAAGAATTGACTCAAAAAGAATACTAGTAGCTCTTGCCACGACCAGGCTACAAGAATTGCCAGAATTCTATAAGCGGTCACTGCCCGACAGATTGTCCCTTACAGTCTGCCTATGTGATCGACTAGTCATCCCTTATGACCCTATGACACTTGAACTTGCCATGAATCGCATCACACTCTAGTCATTGGAGACGTCACCTCATATAAGCAACTAGGGGCCAATGCTATGTTAATCCAGTCCACTTTAATGGAGTCCAAAAATTGTCTCTACAATCCATTTGGATATAACAAAGCACAAAACCGAGTTTATGAAATTCAAACGATAAATGTGATTATCATATATGAACAATCAACACGATGTTATTGCTTCATATCATATAATCTAAAGTTTATTTCGTCCATGACAATTCATGACGATCTTATTTAAATGCAATAAAGGCTTGGGTAGTGAATATACCATATATTCATTTATTCCAACCTTGTGAATTGCTTTTTCCTTCCATCCAACGTTATTCCTAATAACATGAATTCATCTATGTACATGTCTAGACCTCTATCTAGTGTTGGGCTCTTTAATTTGAAAGATACTCCCACTTGTTATCATGATAACTGATAGGTATTTAGGTGAAAGGATCTACTATTAGTTCCTTTTAAACCACCTTATCCTCATCATAATGTACTAGGTCTCTATTTGTAGAATTTATAAGGATTGACTCTTCAATCATTCTTTTAGTTATTCGCTTCTTTTATAACAAAAGTACGCCTAGGATTTTGATAAATCCTTATAAGTTTGGAAATTTGGGTTTGTGTAACTTTTACCACATATCCAAATTTTCTCTACCAAACACAAGAATGAATCCCTAGTTCTCCTTGAGAACCCTATGAATTTTCTAGTCGGCTATCCAATGACACTCATGTGGATTAATTTGTTATAGGCTTGTCATGCTCCCAGCATACAATTTATTTAGGTATGTGCATGTAATGGCATACATGATTGGTCTCATGTGATCAGCAACTCTTAGGTTCAGTGGATGACTATGACCCTTTCATAGTGATCCCACTTTTATCCATATAAACAACCTATTTGACTTGTTGAATAGATTTAAGGATCTTATCGATATAAGATACCTTTTAAATGCCAAGCTAAAATCTTCTATTCCACAGTAGATTTTGATTTTAGTATACATGTTGCCCTCTTTCATCCAACATAAAAATCCAACCACTCCTTTCAAAAAGGTAATATGAATATGTCACTCTTAATGAGTGAAACGTCATTCACGTGGAAAACAATTTCTCCCACTGAACTTCATGTCTTTACATGATAACTTTAACTCCCACTTAACTTCATGTCTATACATGACTTTAACTCCCACTGAATTTCATGTCTATACATGACTTTTCGACAATTCGAGTGAAACCTCTTCTTATATCTTATAATAGAAAAGATCATCATAACCTCTAGGTAGATACCTTAGGCTTTGTGTCATGTACACATCCTTTTCCAAATCCCTATTTGGTCATGTGGTTCTCATTGTGTATCTTGTACACACCTACAATGAGGTATTTCACTGATGATTCGGATCTTAGCATAGTTACGCATTAACTTGGCTTTTGAAGACATCTACATGTCTATCCATGCAACTACAATTGGACAACTCCAAATAAAACATTTTCTTTGCATAGATTCCATTTAGTTTCATAAGTCTCTTATATTAGAAAATCAAATTTTAAAATTTCTAGGTGCTTCCACTTCATAGATCATAATCTTATTATTTCAAGAACAGTTTCTTTTGGTCTCGTCACTAGTCTAAGGATTCACCTAAGAACGCTTTCTTTTGGTCTCCTCACTAGTCTTGAGTCTAACCTAAGAACATATTCTTTTGGTTTCCTCACTAGTTCCTAACTAGTTTTTCGTTGTGGCTTATTTTCTCCCACTCTATCTTTAGAAAAATACAACTATTTTCTTTAAAGATAGCCTTATGAGCCACAAACAATTTGTACTCATACTTGTTAGGGAGGTAGAAGTATCACAACATGACCTTAAGTGATCTATTAAAGACTTCTTTGTAAAGACATCGAATCTTAGCTCCAACATAGACTAGTTCTATAAGAGCTAAAGAGGTGAACTCATATTCATGTCATTTACTTTCTTTATAAGTGGTGATGCCAATTGGTTTGGTAGACTCCCTACTTTGAGTTCAATAACTCAATTTTGACTTAGCAATTGATCTTTCAAAGTGAGAATCGAATTCTTAGCCTTTTATTATAATGATCCCATCATCATAATATTTACATGATCAATTTGAGTCGATATAATTTATGTTATTTGTGCAAGTATAGTATGATGACAAGTTTTTAGAACTAAAAGTTTCAACAAACCGAATGACTTGGGTTGAGAACCAAGTCACTAAATCCAATTACAACCAATGTCAATAAAAGGAATTAAACAAATTTCCATGTCAAACAAGGAAATTATAAAAGTTCTAAAAACAATGTCTCAAAATACATCCCAAAATTTTGACAATTCAAAATGAGACCAAGCTTCCATAGATCTTCAATCATGGGTAGCTACCTTAGCTTCCCTTAAAGAGCTTTCTTAGGCTTGCTTGTCTTTGCTTTTATCCTTGCTAGGATGCCCTAATTACAATTAAATAGGGTAAGAGTCACAACTTGTATCTATATACCAAAGTTGAGATCATAACATAAACGATATGGATAAATATTTACCTACTGGAACAACCTTTCCAGTTTTAAGATCTCCAAGATACTTATAGCAATTCCTCTTTCAATGCCCTACGCCATTACAATAATGACATTTTTCTTTATTGGAGGCACCCTTCTTAGGCATGGGAGAGCTATTCTCAATAGCTTTACCCTTTTCCCTTGAAGGTGGAGGGCTTCTTCCCTTTACTATCACCTTTCTTGAACTTCCCCTTGCTCCTTTTATTAATATGGAGCACATCCTTGGAAGTGCTAACATTTAGCCCATGTCTCTCTTGGCTTGCACGAGCATCTTGTGCATTTCATGAAGAGAGGTTTTTCATGTTATGCATATTGTAGTTTACCATAAACTTCACATATGCTTTGATTTTCCCCAAGGAATGTTAGACTCGGTCGATAACGAGTTGTTCGGGAATAGTCACCCCTTGCAATTTAAGAGTCTCAACATGCTCAATCAATTTGAATACATGAGGGCTAACTTTTGGTCCTCTTTTAGGTTCATGTTGAATAATGTGGAAACCGTCTTATATTGTAAGATCCTAGGAGCTTGTGAAAAACATGATCACAAGCTAGGCATAGATCTCATAGGCCGTGCTCGTCTTATGGCACTCCTTTGGAGATTGGCTTCCAACGAGAAGATCAAAACGTTTTTGATCACGGCGGACTCTTTGTGGCTAGCCTCATAGGCTCGCCTTGCATGGCGGTTGACCTTTCATTAGGTGCGGTGGGATAGGCCTTGGCTAGGTAACGAAACCTGTCGTCACCCGCCGCGGCCAAGCGGAGTTGCATATCCCAATTGGTAAAATTAGCGTCATCCTTTTCTAAATTGCATCGATCCATGAAGGATATGAGACATCCGTGAGAATTGGAGCATTGGTGTTGGATGAACTAGCCATTGCGATTGTACAAAGTTAACTACAAATTTAAGACATAAAGGAAATGTTAACATTTATCATTTTAAATACTTGTAAACATTTTAAACAAGTTTTAACATTTAAATAGTGACCTCTACCCAACTATTATAAATGATTCCTAGATCCAAATTCATATCAACTTGGGCACGGTAAGCCGATTCATCCCTTATTAATACAATTCGGTGGATTAACTCTTTAATCGATTCTACATTAGAACTCTCGGTCGATAATATTACTTTAATATTTATCTTAAGCCCGGAACACATGCGGCTACGGTCGCGAATACTTCCGTTGAGCTCAATCCAAATTTCGAAATAATAACATTTATTACCCCACTTACCCAACGTAACAAGTTTAGCACCCCGGTGAGCCGAGCCTACTTCCTTGCGAAATTGGGATTCATGGGTTCTACATTTGGTAAGGCTTGATCTCAATTATTTATTATGAGAGGTCATGTCAATTTATTATCTATCTCGTTTAAGTGAACTAAATCGATGAATTAACGATAATTTTAATTGACACAGTCGAATACTCGATGAAAATGCATGTCATGTTATGGCGATTTGGCAATGCATGCAAACATATTAAATAAAAATGCAAGCATAAAAATAAAACTCCTAGTATGGCCTTTCCTAGAATAGAAAATCATATAATCTATTACAAGCTCGGAAACCAACTCCTTTGGTCCCTTGAACTTCATAAGAACGCATCCCAAGGTCACCGTCTCTCTCGGAACTCTTTTCCGAATGGCACCGTCTTTGGGAAACTCCGGTTTTACAATTAGTTACAAAATATATAATAAAATTACAATAATTTCCTATCATACATTTGTAAAATAAAATAATACAATAAAAGTGATACGAGATCACATTAAATTACAACCAAATCAATATTCCCTTACATTTCGGGCAATATCGATTAAAACTAAGGCCATACAAGGAAAAATTACATAATTCCAAATTACATAAACCAAAATATGACATTCATAAATTGAAAATATGACATTCATAAATAAAATGCAGCATTATAATATGTACAAAACATGCTCATGTTAAATGCCAAATCGCTCTACTTAACGGTTTATATCGAATATAACCCGGTTTTACGGAAATGCGTGATAATAACACTTTAAAATCACCAAACAATACTTAAATCATATTTAAGTCCAAGTTAATTATTCCAACTCATTTAGGCCTCCAAAATTAGTCATCACTCAATTTTGACAATAATTCAACTTGTTGTTATATAATTGCTCATAATTAGACTTTAAAATCATATTTTAATCAAATAAATCCAAATTTAATTACAATAATTTCAAAATTTGAATTTTAAATTTTTGTACATTCTGGAACATTTCCATGACACTCATAATGTCAAAAATCATGGTTTAAAAATTTTGAATCGGTTTAGAGAAAAATGCTTGCGCTTTATCGGTTTTATCAAATAAAATACATAAAGCATGCAAAAATTAATCATATTAAATTTTCAACTTCAGATCTGAAATGTGGGACATTTATGCAACCAGGAACAATTTTCTCTTGACATGAAAAATAATTTAGCTATATTTTCTTAATTAGTCACTATTTATGCCATTTTTACATTAAAAATTCATAAATCATGCAGGGCAAATCACATAAGTCTGAAATTTTCCAGTACAGAAAACATGCATGTGACAACATACTAAAATTTTATCATCAGATTCAAATCGGAAGTATATTTACTAAATTAGTCACTATTTATGCCATTTTTACATTAAAAATACATAAATCATGCTACACAAATCACATCAGTCTGAAATTTTCCAGTCTGACAGGAAAACATGCATGAGCCAACATACTAAAATTTCATTGGCAGATTCAAAGCGGAAGTATTTATAACCATTTAACCTTTATTTATTTCATTTTATCATATAAAAATCATAAATCACACGAAATACGTCCACTTCACACGAATTTTTACATACAGTAAGTAAAATGCATGTGTGATACTGTGTAAACATTGCAAGGTCAGAAGATAAGTCTAACTATTTTTAGCATTTTAAACATCATTTTACTCATTAAAATGTAATAAAAATACTAAAAATCATATTTGAGCACTATAAATTTTCATAAATCATCAAAATGACCTAAAATCATATTAGGACCAGAATTTATTGACATGCAAATAACTTTGTGATTTTATCTTATAAAACACAAATTACTAGTTTTCATTAAGTTACCATAACTCGAAAAAACTATAAATCGATTATGCATGCAACAACCTTGGCTCTGATACCGCTTGTAAGTTTCTTAAACTCGATATTAGACACTTCTAATATCATAATACATTTAGTTTACTCTTAAACTAAATAAATCTTATGCATGCATAACAAAATAAGACAAAGATAAGAAGAATTTTTCCTTACATTGATCTTATGACAAATATGGGCACAAAATAGGACTCCTTCCTACTTTGTTCTTGAGCTTATAATGTTAGGGATGAACTTCCAAGTTCTAAGTGTTAGAACACTCCTATTAGATGCACCCAAGACTACCCCTTTAATCACTATTTAAAATACTACACTAGTATAAAATAGTAAATCCCTTAAATAACTAATAATCTAATTACTACACTTAGTAATATTATTAGTAAGTGAACACTAGAAATGTGATGCTTCTTAAGCTTTCTTTTAGTGTGAGAATGTAGAGAGAAGTAGTGATTTTGCATGAATGAATTATATGAGGTAGTGTATTGTATAAATAAGAGGAAAAACAAGCCATCTTTTGGCTTGTGAAAACCGGTCACACACACCCCACATGGGTGGGGTGTTGTCACTTCCAATTGTTCTTAACAATGTAAAAGGTTGAGTGTTGGTAATAGTTTTTGTGCATGATTATGTCTAATTCCTAATTAGAATAATACACAAAAATAATCACCCTCTTTGTACACTACCAAAAACCGGTGCACCCTTGTAACATGGGTGTCCATTTTATTTTTGCAATTTGTCATTTGTCACAAGTGTGACATACATGTGACATGTAACATGTAATTTTGCTTATAAATGTGCATTTAACCAATTTAAATGCAATTTCATAACAAATAAATTAGACTTAACATTTTAAGTCACATTTTATAATTACATGTAAATAAAATGGGTCCTCTCATATTTGGTTAAAATAATCTACAACAATTTGTAATTATAATTAACCAAATTAACTTATCTCAAATGTTTCATAAACATAATGCATTCTTAGTAATATAACAATTAAATTACTAAAATGAATCTTATTTAATCATATTACAATAAGATATATTTCTCACTCACAATTTGAACTTGGTTCATTTTAAGGGATTAATTAATCTGTATCACTATACAATTAATTAATGTACATGATTAGGGGATTGTCCTTTAGGTGTGACCTCAAGGGATCAACTGATCACCACCGTCATACGACAGTAACGTCAAACTCAATTGAGCCAATCGTTACCGATTTATGTTGACCAGTTGACTATAATATTCATCATCCCTTTGTATTCTTATTATTGAGATTTAATTATGTGATCGCACTATTGTTGAGGACACTTACTCCAACACTAACAAGGTTAGAATGCAACCCCTGTGGTCCTTTGAAGATATGGTTAACCTGTCCCTTAAAGTTGAAAAGATGGGGAAAGAAGTAATCTAACCTTTCACCAAACCTGCTGCAACTAAACCTTACACTGGGGTAAGGATTGGGGAGAGTCCTAGGATCCCTGTAGCTGTTAATAGGAACCCCTTAGATAAGGGTAAAACCTCTGTGGGACAGCAACCTACCCTCACTCCTTCAGAAGAGAAAAGAAAGGGATATCTACGTCAGAGCTATGGCCATTTTTGTAACACCCGCAAATGTACCCTATTTGATTTTAAAAATATTATACGGATACTAGTTAGCGTAATTTTAGATTTAGTCTAGAATTTAGTTTTCCGTGTCTAATTTAGCAAATCCGAGTTCGTATTCGGACTCTACTCGAAATTCCGTGTGGGTTACGCCTTAAGCCGCTTTTGGGCTTTTTCCCCCATATTTCTCCACTCACCTTATAACCATAACTCCTTCATCTTTTCCACTTATCTTCTTCCTCACCAAGTAACCAAAACCCTAAACCCCATTTATGGATCAATTCAAATTCATCACTACTTATTCATTACTCACTCAAATCCTTTAATTTTCATCATAATCTTCCCCTCTTATCGTCCCCTACCTCTTGTGGTAATAAAATTACCGTCTTTCTCATTTTCAATTAATCCGTCTTTCTCAAAGGTGAATTATATTCATCTTTTGTTGTCTTTTTGTAGGTGGAGACCTTCAAGACCCCGACAAAGATTACTACCTCGTGGAAGAGGACCTAGAAGACGATTGAAGACGCACTAAGGTAACGGTGAAGGGTTACTCGATATCAATACGTGTTTTAATGCTTTAATTGATGTTTACAAAATGTCTAGTGACAACTATTAGGTATTTAATGTGTTTTGATTCTAGTGGATATGGTTAGAATTAGATGAGTATTGTTATAATTTGTGTTGGTTAATGATTGTTGAAGATTGTTGATAGTTGATGATAGTTGTTGATAGTTATTGATGATTATTGAGGATTTTTAGTGAAGTATGGTGATTTTCGTGTGAATGTGGTCCCAGCCGGCCGACCGGCCGCCAGTCAGCCGACCCGCTGGGAATACGGCTGACATTTTCGAGAAATCTTGGTGTTGTGTAATCCCCAGCCGGCCGACCGGCTGCCGGTCCCCCTGACCGGCTGGGACTCCCCTGTATTTTTAATGTTTTTTTATTGTTGCTGATGTAACAACCCGAAAAGTACCCAATTTTTCTAGTAAAAATATTTACTAACACTTTTCAGCAGACTTAAGTTTTTAAAATAGAAATTTTTGTTCCAAGTCGTATTTCGAAATTCCGAGTTCGTATTTGGAATTTTTGAGAGATTTCATGAAAAGACCGTTTTTAGTCATCTTTGACTTTTCTTGACTTTTAAGTCGTCTTTGACTTTTTCTTGACTTTTTAAAAGTCGTCATTGACTTTCTTGACTTTTAAGTCGTCATAAACTTTCTTGACTTTTAAGTCATTTTTTACTTTTCTCGAATTTTAAGTCGACTTTGACTTTCGTTGACTTTTTCCGACTCGGCTCATAAGTTTGAAGACCGAAATTTTATTTAAAAAAATAATATTTTTGATTTCTTTTTATTTAGATTTATTAAGATTTATCATAATTTAATATAATTATTTTGAATTTATTCGGAATTTAAAGAATAACTTTTACGGTTTTAAACCGAACGTCATTTAACAAAACCCGACTCATCGTAAATCCCGAAACAAATCCGAAACTCGACTTTGGCATGAGTCACGCGCCCATGTCA
>JAIUZE010003731.1:0-56599 GCA_022085475.1 Heliosperma pusillum
CAAGTAACCCTGAACCTCAAAAGGCACTCCCCGCTTGCCCCCCGCAACCAACTCTTTCAAAGCTTTTTGTAAAATCAAATTGCCCTTGTATATCTTTGCATCATTACCTTGTTCCCACTGCTCTCCTAACTGAGCCTCAGTCATAGCCAACAACTCCGACATACCAAGCACGGGATGTGCCATATCAGCCTCGGGTATGCAACAAGAATCCCCATCAATACTAATCCCAAGGATCTCCGCAACCTCGTGCAGCAGTATCGTCATCTCACCCCATGGCATGTGAAATGTGTTGGTGTCCGGCTGCCACCTCTCAATAAATGCACACAACAACGGCATGTTCAAATTTTTATGCATAATGTCGGGCAAATGACTAAGATCCGATTCCGCAACTATCGCGCGAACCTCATCTGGCAAAATCCACTTACGGAGCTCAAGTAATGATCTTTCTCTAGTGTATTTAGTCAACAAACCACGCTCAAAGCCACGTTGATTCCACATAACGTAAGAAATGTGTCCACCAAAACTCGGAATCACATCCGGTACTAAAGGACCCCCCTGTGATGGCCCCGTCAATATCCAGCTCGAATCTTTCCCCCTAGCCCTTACTTTCCTACGCGGTTCAACCCCCGAACTGCTAGACCCCGAAGCATAGCTCTCAAACCTACCCTGCGGCTAGGGGTGAGCAAAACCGTATATCCGATACGGTTTTCAAAACCGTATCGGATATCCGGTTTTAAAAATCTCAATTTTGAGTATCCTTATCCGATACGGATTTTCCGTATATCCGGAAACCGTATATCCGGTTTTTCCGTATATCCGGAAACCGTATATCCGGTATCCGGTTTTTCATTTAATTATGTAAAATTTTATGTCTTATTTTTATTTTTTTGTGATTTTATGATTTTTCTTAATAAGTTAAAAGAGTATCACATATTATAAGAATAAATAACTTAAAAATGCATAAAAATAATAAGATTGAGTCGCGGATATACTCGACGTTTAGTGGTTTTATGATTTAATTTTTATATTTTATATTAAAAATAGGAACCGTATCGGAAACCGTATATCCGGTTTCAAATTTTGTCGATACGTATCCGATACGGTTTTTTATAAACCGTATCGTATATACGGAAATTCGTATCGGATATACGGAAATCCGTATAATTGAAACCGTATATCGTATCGGATATGTATAATTAAACCGTATCGTATATTTTTGCTCAGCCCTACCTGCGGCCCCTGTCTAACCCGAAAAACAGAAGTCGCCTCCACATTTGTCCCCTCAACATTACCCGCCTCCTCATTATCCCCCTCATCATTTCCCGACCCTTGATAATTTCGTTCCTCCTCCTCAAGTTCTCTCTCGAACTGTTGAAACTCCCATCATAAAAATCGGGCTCATTTGGTATTTCTGGTATTTCGATCGACCCAATACTAGTATCTCCAACCCTCACATTAACTTTTTTCCGACGATATGATGCATGAAGTTTAGACCTACGGTCATCATTTTCCGACATCTGCATAATACAAATTATAATAGAAAAACTAAACATTTAATTACATAATACAAAAAACATAATTACAAATGTAATTAATAAAAGTACGTAAATATATTATCAAACATTTAATTACATAACACAAAAAACTAAAAGTAAGTAAATATATATTACATAATAAAAAAAACGTAAGTATAATTACATAATAAGACATTTTTAAAAAAAAAAAACCAACCAACATTTAATTTGTAATTAATAAAAGTACGTAAATATATTATCAAACATTTAATTACATAATTCAAAAAAACTAAAAGTACGTAAATATATATTACATAGTAAAAATACGTAAATATAAATACATAATAAGACAATTTTTTTTTAAAAAAAAAAAAAAACCGGAAAAAACCGGCCCATTCGTGTGGATTACACGAATGGACCTGGGCCAATTCGTGTAATCTACACGTCTGGGCCGTGGCTCATTCGTGTGGATTACACGAATTGGCCCAGGTCCATTCGTGTAATCCACACGACTGATCCATGGCCCAGACGTGTAGATTACACGAATGGACCTAGGTCAATTCGTGTAATTCACACGAATGGACCAATTTCCGTTTTTTTTTTTTTTTTTTTTTGTAAATTCAACTATAACGATTAATACAAATTCAAAAATACGCAACCTAATGGGCTCTAATCGTCACATGCTTTCTAATCTACGTCAACCTATAAACTAATCTATACTAATTGAATAAAAAAAAGAAGAAAGATTGAACATACCTTGTACAAATGAAAGAAGATTGAAAGGAAGATCAACAAGAGATGAGAAAGAAGTTTGATGTTTGAAAGGAAGAAAATAGAATGAGAAAGAAGCGATTTTGAATATATAACGGTTTGAAACGGTTTTTTGAATTTTGAATAATGAAATTGAAGCGATTTTGAATTTATAACGGTTTGAAACGGTTTTTTGAATTTTGAATAATTTCTAACGGAAAATTTAAGACGATTTGAATTTTAAATTATTAAGACGGAAAATTTATGACGGTTTGAATTTTAAAATATTAAGACGGAAATAATATCCCACTTTATTATATGTTGGTCAATTAATGATAAAGGGCAAAGAAGTAATTATGGGGGGCGGGATGAGTAAATTGGGGGGCGGGATTTAGCAATGCCCATTAGAAGTTATAGTAAACATTCTTATCACTTATGAATAGTATCTAAAAAGCAAACGTAAAGAATCAAATGGAATGGAGGAAATATAGTTTATCCATTTAGTAGGAGTAACATTAGGGGTGAGCAAAACCGGGTACCCGATACGGTTTTAAAAACCGTATCGGGTACCCGGTTTTTCTAAGGCCAAAAATTAATACCCGGATACGACCCGGTTTAACCGGGTACCCGGTTTCCGTATACCCGGTTAAACCGGGTACCCGAAAACCGTATACCCGGATCCGGTTTAATTAATAATTGTCAAAAATCAAAAATTGATTTCACAAAATTAGTAACGACCCACTACTAGGATGCCTATATAATCTATTAGGCCTATTATTACGAAACATAACAACTTGCAAAGTTAGTTTTGAGATGAAAAAATTCAAACTTTCATCGTTTCACATAAAACTTTGACACCCACAAAGTAGTTACATACATTACAAGTTTCACATCCAAAGATTTACCCACAAAGTTTCACACAAATTGTGCATATCAAACCCAAAGTTTCACGTACAACTTTTTTTTTTTTTTTTAATTAAATCGTGTCAAAAACCGTATACCCGGTTTTGATTTTCCCCGACCCGGACCCGATACGGTTTAATTAAAAACCGTATCGTATACCCGGAAATTCGTATCGTGTACCCGGAAATTCGTGTAATTACAACCGTATACCGTATCGTATCCGTATATTAAAACCGTATCGTATATTTTTGCTCAGCCCTAAGTAACATGCATCATTTATCTCGGCCCAGCTAATAATAAGCCCATCATCATTCATCACTTCCAACGTCTCAAGTTCGAATCCCACAAACCACAAAACCATCATTATCTTCACCATATAAAATTCTGAATTTGTCAACTGTACTGTACTTCAACTTTCAACTAACCTCAACCTCTGCAACAATGGCGGCTACCCACCTACTCCCACACTCAACAACCTTAAACTCTAAAACCCTAAACCCTAAGTCCCCATTTCTCCCCAAAACCACCTTCATCACCTTTCCCAGTAATCATAAACCCTACAATTTAACCACAAAACCCTACAATTTAACCCTCAAAGCCCTTCTTCCCCAAAACACCACCACTACAAATTCTTCAAAGACTGCAACTTTAGATCCCCATTTATCAGAAAACCCTAATTTCAACCATTGTTTCTCAAAAAAGGAAGATGGGTATTTGTATTGTGAGGAAATTAAGGTTGAAGATGTTATGGAAAATGTTGAAAAAAGACCCTTTTATTTGTATAGTAAACCCCAGATTACTAGAAATGTTGAGGCTTATAAAGATGCTTTATTAGGTTTGAAATCTCCTATTATTGGGTATGCAATTAAGGCTAATAATAATTTCAAGGTTTTGGAGCATTTGAAGGGTTTGGGTTGTGATGCTGTTCTTGTTAGTGGTAATGAGCTTCGCCTCGCTTTAGCTGCTGGATTTGATCCTACTAAGTATGGTTCTTTCTTTTGTCATCATGTTGTTTTTGCGAGCAAATTCTTATTTGAACCGTCTTAAACTTAAGACTATGTCTTTCTATGCTATGTGGCATTTAACAGTTGCTATTGTGACTAGTTGTACTAATTGAATTTAATTGATAAGTTTATGTGAAGTGAGTGTAACTTTGTGGATAATGCATGCTATTATGTTGTTCAATTGTATATATGGAGTATTAGCTAGCTTAGCTGGTAAAGCGTTTTTAGTGCATGGCGGTTTTTGCATAAAGATAATTGTGTAGCTTGCGTGGACAGGTGTATCTTCAATGGAAATGGGAAGCTGCTAGAGGATTTAGTGTTAGCTGCTGAAAGTGGTGTTTTTGTGAATGTTGATAGTGAATTTGACTTGGACAATATTGTTTCGGCTGCTAAAATCTCAGGAAAGAGAGTCAATGTCTTGCTACGTATCAATCCCGATGTTGATCCTCAGGTATGTTGTTGTGCAGTTGTGCTATTTTCTACTTTATAATAGTGTAATACATACATGATTCCAAAATCCTAAGATGGTAGATTGTAAAAGGAGCTTGGACTCTTGGAGACTGAAATCGGATTGTCTTGAGTTAGATGTTTTTACACCAAGGAGGCTGGAATTCAATTCTGCCAGAAATTAGGACCCTATCCTCAGCGAACTCTGTCTTGCCATTTCTGTGATTTGCTTTACTGATTCATCTCTTCCTTCGTTTCCTTGAGTATTTTAGGACACTTTCGTTTCAATAATGTGATCCCTATTTCCTTCCCAATATCACTTCCTTTCTCACTTGCGATACAAGGCTGGGAGCTTGTATTATCCAGCTTGTAAAGCAAGCTGACTAATGTGGGTGAGACTGTGAAATTTGTTTATAGATATTTCTGAATCTTCATGAAAGATCATCCACATAGCATTTCTTCTCCTCAACAAGCAAATGAACCTTATTTTAGTTTCCCTTGTGCCACTGCAGCATTTTACTTGTACTTCTCGCCACATTACTCGCAATCATCACTCATCCATATCTGAGCATCGGGCAGCATCCTGAACATGATAATCTTTATTTTGAAACGAGTAGTATTTATCACCTGGAGTTTAGGCTATGATGATCCATCGATGCTGGGAGGAAGCTTCTCATAGGAAGTTGAACATTTGTAGAGTAACAAAATGTGTCTTAGTGCCTTTTACTTGATTTCTTACATAATGTTAACTATTGCTTGTCATTTATAGGTCCATCCTTATGTTGCCACCGGGAACAAAAGCTCAAAATTTGGAATTAGAAATGAAAAGTTACAGTGGTTTCTAGATGCTGTCAAGGCACATCCTAATGAGCTCAAGCTGGTCGGAGCACATTGTCATCTTGGGTCTACAATTACCAAGGTATAGGCAAGTCACCTCTTAGTGGTAATCGTAAATATGTCTAGGTGTTGCATTGCAAGAAAGATTCACCGCATGCACTTGATGAATATTTATATATGATGATCTTCTTGAACGTAGACTGTCAAGTTTCTACTGATGTCTCATTTACTCATTTTGTGCTTTACAGTCATGTACTCATCTAACCTATTGTACTTATCCGTGTCATAGTCTCTCATCGAGATCATTGGAAGATAAAAATAGTATTTGTAAATCAAACATGAGAATTGTCATGTTGAACTTCTACATATATATTATATATATAGAGAGAGAAATCAATCGTCAAAGTTGACATGTGTTGACCAATGAAGTCAAATGAGAACAATATAAATAGGATGACGGGAGTAATTGATAAGGTAACAATTTTAAAAGCCTTTTCTTACTCCCCCTCTTGCCTATACAGGTTGATATATTCAGGGATGCAGCTGTACTTATGGTGAACTACATTGACCAAATTCGTGATCAAGGTTTTGAGATTAGCTACTTGAATATTGGTGGTGGCTTGGGCATAGACTACTATCATGCAGGCGCTATTCTACCGACACCTAGAGATCTTATTGACACCGTTCGAGAACTAGTCCTATCACGAAATCTCAACCTTATCATTGAACCTGGAAGATCACTCATTGCAAACACTTGTTGCCTGGTTAATCGCGTCACTGGGGTCAAAACCAACGGCACCAAGAATTTTATTGTGATTGATGGGAGCATGGCAGAACTTATCCGTCCAAGTCTTTATGATGCTTATCAAGTAAGTTCTTTGCGAAACTGTTCTCATCAAATTAAAGGCAACTCATGCATGGGCTCTTGTAATTCTTCTTTATACTTATTTTCATTTATTTATTTGTTACTTATTTTTTCTTTTAAAATTATTTATTACTGCTCCTATTGCTATGTCCTTTGTTTATATTTGAATATCTATATTTTCACATTCCTGTTTTCTGTTTTTTTTCTTTAATTACTTTATGATTTTACATCTCACAGATGATTTTAAATGGTGATTTGTATTAGAGGACCCCAATTTAGATTGGAATTAAGATCTCTTGTCGATGGTGAATTAAGTTCTTTTATTGATGTTTGCAGCATATAGAGCTAGTATCTCCAGTTCCAGCAGATGCCGAGGTATCAACTTTTGATGTGGTGGGCCCGGTCTGTGAATCGGCAGATTTCTTGGGGAAGGAACGCAAGTTACCCACTCCTCCAAGGGTAATATTTTGGGCCTAAGGTTACTAGCTGCTTTAATGTGAAAATTCAAGATTCGGGAATCATAGTTCTGGTATTTGAACTTGCAGGGAACTGGATTGGTAGTTCATGATGCTGGTGCCTATTGCATGAGCATGGCTTCCACCTACAATCTCAAGATGCGCCCACCTGAGTACTGGGTATGATTTATTATGTATTCATGGTCATATTATTTTATCAGTGCCCTTGTTTAGCAATTGTTTTTCACTGTTTCTGGAAGTAGCGTACATAACTATTTTTTTTTTAAACCCTTCTCACATATTGTTATTTCAATAAATATGATATTAAAAATCAGCGGCCCCGCTCCCTTCTCAAGAGATTCTTAGTTAAAAATGAAAAAAGAAAAAGGAATTTGTTGGTTGAGTCACAAGGAAGAGTGAAGTACCAAATGAGAGCATTTCAAAGAGTGGATGATATTGAATTAGGGACATTGAACACTCGATTGTGAGTTACGACAATTGCATTTATTTATTTTTTGTTTTTCGGGTGTGGAGGGTAATTTGATATTGTCAAGTTTCAAAGTTATTTACTCCCTCTGTCTGTGTCATTTGTTTACCTTTTTCATTCTTTGTGGTGGGTATTCTAATAAAAGGTAAACAAATGATTTGGACGGACAATATATCATGAGTACCGACTCTCGATTACTTTACCGCCTAAACTAGATGTCACTTGTGAAATAATAGCCTTATATTTACGAGTTTGTAGTTAGGTAGTAACTTGGACATTTTAGTTCTAGACCTGAGAACCATCCTACTCATATTAGCTCACTGGACTGCAATTCAGAAATTCACTGCCTATGTTATTGGCTAATCACTTTGGAACTGTGGTGATTTGGGTTTGTTTCGTAATTAAGACCTATACAACGTCTTAAATGATTATTTGTACTTCGGTAGATCTTGATTATTGGTTTAAGTTTGTATGGTGTGAATAATTTGTATATTAAGAACTGTGCGGAATATTGTTAACGTCTTAGGTTGAAGAAGATGGGTCAATTGCCAAGATCCGCCATGGTGAAACATTCGAAGACCATATGAGATACTTTGCTGGTCTCTAATCTGCTATTACTGGCTTCAATCCATTTAATAACCATGGTATCCATCTTGTGTGGCTTCGTTGTTTATTTAATACGACATTTTTTAGTTTCCTTTTTTTTTTACTGAGCAATTGTAAAGACGACATTTTTGAGTTCCTGATTTCAATCGACCTCTCCAGTCTCTATCCAGTCTCGTATTTGGTTGGTAGAAAATTTGTTGTACTATGTGTATATGTACTTTTGTTTACGTAGAGTCCGAGGCCTCTCATATCAATCCAAATACATACGTATAGTATATTATGGAGTACAAATTCTTACCATCTACAAAAGTTACTTTAAAAAACTCCGAAAAAATACATATAAACTAAGTTTAATTTAAGATGGTTATACAATACTATTGTACATTTGGAGTAATTACTCCGTGTCATTTTACATACAATTGTTAATGGCCGCACGTTGTATTCAGTTCAGGTTGTATACCTCTTTAATTATGGGGTATTAGGTCGATCTTTCAAGTTTATATAAGAAAACATGTACGGAGTATATGATAACATCATTTTTCGGTGACGGCCTTCTAACTCTTACTATCTTGTTTTCTTTGTTCAATATAGGGGATGAACCCCATCTCCTTACTCAAACTAATACTACGAAGTATAACAGGATTGGCAGTGGCGATTTTGTTGCAGACAAGATTTGAACCCAAATCATGAGCACTAGTTCTAATAACTTTACTAACTAAACTAGTTGACATTTGTTACTAAGTACATCTCAATGTCGGAATATCTATACGGATAACGAGGAGGGTTTAGTAACTGAAATATATTCACATTCCTCCATTCCTCCATGTGGGTAGACAATGCAAAAGAGATGCTTATTAAGCCCACACGGATCCAACACGATCCACCAGTAGTTGATTTCATGAGAGTTAGAAACGAGCAGAACAAAATATTCCTGATATTAGTTCTGTTTGCCGGGTATTTTATGGCCTGAAAATTCCAACATATTGGAGCATAAAATAAAGAATATATTTCCTCATATTTCTAATATAATAAATTCTATCTATAGAATAAATATATATTCCATATTTCCATAGCATTGATCATTGATGTCATCATTTGTATGCCGACGTTTTTACGTCATGAATTTGTTTTTCATGCACACTAATCCTATTTATTACGCATCAATTCCACTATCTTGGCTCATACCAAATTTTCTACTAGCATATGCTTGGATTCTACTTTCTAACTATTTGTCTAATTTCTTGCTAAAAGACCAAGTAACAAATATCTGAAAATCCCAATTTCAATATTTCATTATATAAATACCAAATGAATTTGGACAATATAAAAACATTATATCCTACATGCATTGAATATGGAGTACGCTCAAAACACACAACCCCAAGTCTAAAAAGGAAATAGGGAGGAAAATTTAAATAGCCAAAAAGGGAATAGGGAGTATATGAGTTTAAATCGTATAGCTTTAATTCTTGTTGTATGAAGTGGACTGGAACTTTTGGAAACTTTAAAGTTAAAATCTTTAATTTCTTGTTAATTTATTTTGTGGATGTCTAGTTTGCCCTCGCATAGATTTTTGCCCCCACGAACTTCAAATAATGGTTTCATTTGATCGTCCTTGACTCACTAGTGAAGACAACTAGAAATACCGAGGTTTGATTTAACAAGATCATGGAGTCTACGAGGACTATATACCATAAGTCTCTTAAGAGATGATCTCTCAGTATCTGAAAATCTCAATTATTTCATCGTATATATACCGAAATATGAGTTTAAATCGTATAGCTTTAATTCTCGTTGAATGAAGTTCAGGGAAATATTTGGAAACTTCAAAGTTAAAACCTTTGATTTCTTATTATTTTATTTTATGGACGACTAGTTCTCTCGACTCCCAAGCAGAGATTTTCGTCCCCAAGAACTTCGAATACTAGATTTTGTTTAATCGTCCTTGACTCACTAGTGAAGACAACTAGTGAACTAGAAATATTGAGATTTAATTTAACAATATCACGAAGTCTATTTAGACATACTCCCTTCGTCTCGGTAAATTGTTGTTATTTTATTTTGGCACAAAGACCAATGAAAGAGTGGAGGGTCATTTGTGGTTCCACTTAGTGGATGACAAGTGGACAATAGTGCTATTGGGTGATCAAATTACTCATAGAAAACATTCATAATATAGAAAGAATAACAATTTACTGAAACAGTCTAAAAAAAGTAGGACAACAATTAACTGGGACGATGAGAGTATAAAGACTCATTTCACCATTTTGCTCAATAAGATTTTAAACCATGGCACCTTTATTTTGCCTTGAGGACCAATTGTATGAGCTATTTTTGGAGATGTGGCCATACAAACCTATCGAGTGCGCTTATACAAGTTGCTTCCTATCTTTTTCTACCTTTTTCTCTAACTTCATAAAAGAGAGAAAAAAAAAACAAGACAAGAGATTAGTTTAAAGTGGATCCTTAGATTTACAAGTCACACCATTATAATTAGATTATCTATAGGTGTAAAGTCTAATTCATTAACACAAGTCAATTTAAATATTTGTTCAAGAAATATGTTAGATGCATGTATGACAGTTAGTGGCTAATTATTTTTATGATGATATGCCTAATGTGTTTTATTTATAATGTTTATTTTATTATATTGGTTAATTTCATAATTTGGTCTAGCCTCGACGTGACCCGGTTTGTTGGGGTGTAATGGGATATGATGGAGCTCGAGTATAAAGTATTGAGCTATTTGTTAAGGGAGAGGGGTATAGGGTTAGTGTCAATCAAAAGAATAAGTTGGAACAACTTCGTAAGTTATCTTTGACAGAAAAATAGAAAGGATCAAAATCAAGCAAATTTTGAATCTCCGAGGACTTTTTTATAAACCCGTTATCAATTTTTCAATGTCTAACTTGGTTTGGTGTCAGCTCCGCTTGGAATACCTTTATTTGCCTTTTAAATTTTATTTTTGAAACGGAATTATAAAATTGCGTTAGACTTGCCTAATTCATATATTTTTCTATGATATAAATGTAAAATTTATTAAACAAATTAAGAGACAGATTCACTACACTTGTTGTTAATTAATGTAGCTTATTAGTTAAAAATGCATTCTAATTAGCGTAGACATATCTACTACTTTCTGTTTTACCCTTCCCATTTCCCAACTAGACAAATAGTACGTGTTAGAATTTCAAACCGATCATGAGACTCTAAACATCAACTTAAACTTTTGGTTGAAATGGTATCTTGATAGGACGTAATAGTGAGATGCACCTCACTCGGATTTCATTTGAGTTAGCCTTACGTTTTTTCAACTTCTGGACCAAATCATAAAGGTATATTGTAGCAAATGATTTAAAATGACATTGATACAAATTGCAGGTTCGAGTCTCATCCCCTTATATTCTACAGAGGTTCAATTCTTTACATCTTATTTAGGAACCCGTCAACAAAATCAATGGCGAAGCTATGCCTGAGTCATAGGGGCCTTGGCCCGGGCTGAGTTTTAGATGATAAGTAGTAAGTAAGTAGCATTATGTCCAAAGAAGGGAAAGTGGCACAGTGGTTGGTACTCAATACTGTCTTTGTGTGCATTATGATGCCTTGAGATCACAGGTTCGAGCCAGGGGATTGACAAATGTCTATTAGTTTTTGCTTTTTAATCTTTTTATTTATTTTGTTTATTTTGTTTATATTGTACTTCTTACTAAGGCTCTTTCAGGCAATATTTTGTAATAACAGACCTATATTTTACCAAAAGTAATATTTGTATGATCTTAATCCACTTTAATTTATAATAAAACCGTCTTATTAAAGGTTAATTATTATTTATGTTTATAGTTTATTTTTTAGATGGGCTATTAATAAATCACACTCTAAAATATAAAGTAAATTTGTTGAAAAAAAATCAATCTATCCTTCGATAATTACACAAGAATAAATATAACTCCGTAATTTGTATGTTTCAAATATAAATTTTAAAAGCTTATTAAATATAAATATTTTTGACCATATGGTCTGATGTCCTTGATGAATGAGTATCCTCGATGAAATTGAGATCGTCCCCGGTTCTATTTTTTGTCTAGCTTCGTCCCTGAACAAAATGATAGGCTTCTAGCAGCCATATTCGAGCCCGCTTGAGCGAAATTCTAATTGTACTCGTCTAAAATTATCGGATAACTACTCGTCTGTGATCCTGAAGCGACAATTATCGACATGACAATTAATTTGTTTGTACCACCATTGAGTGATTCATATGCAAACTTCAATCTAAAATTGCAAATGTTTCATGTTACTAGGAAATTTGCCAGGAAAAGTAAACTTGTCACATATACTAAAGCTTAAACCTGTTTAGGCAAACTATAGTACAACTACAGAGTAATTAACAAGCAAAAAACTTGATTTCCTGAGAACATCTACACATCTATACAAAACATCACCACCTTATCTCAATCGTACGGAGTATTGCATAACGACAATGATACGGCCTTCCGGTACTAGTATAGGCCACCCTCTCAAATACCGTTATGTGGTCTATCAATTAATAGACTCTACATGTTGTATATCAGAGGGTTATACTCGACATCTTATATCACCTATTGTCTGGTTACGCCATCTCATTTTCCATTCCATAATATAATTCCAAAATTTTTCTTAAATTCCCATAAAATCGTCTTCTTCTTCCCTTAAAAACCTTTGTTGCTTAGCAATAAAGTCTTCTATAGTCCTCCTAAATTCATCATTACTCATATGATCCTCAGGGTAATGACTCTTCTTAGCATCCTTAATGCAACATTTACTAATACTTTTCTTAACCCTCTTAATATCGGTGTTTGATCGTCGTAAATTACAACAACTTGTCTCCATTTTTTCTCTCCTTGGTGTTTCCGATTTGCTCCTATGATAAATCTTTATAACTTGATGTTCGGGTGTTGAAAATATCGTTGCCATGATCGTGTTCTCCTCCGTTATCATACCGTGATTCTTGTCCTTCAACTTAATATCATGTGTAGTGCCACACGTAGACAATTTGGGTGGTTTCATGTTATATTTGTTGTAGAAATGTCCATGGTTGATAAATAGAATTATCACTATTAGATTTCCTATAACAAACACAAATTGAGGACTTTCTAGGATAAGAGGTATATTACTAAAATATTCGTTTAAAAGCTTAAATATTACTAGGGGTAATTGTAAGGAGACCTTAGAGATTACTGCAAGAACAAGAAAAATTTCAAAAACCCTAAAAAAGTTTGTGATTTTTCTTAGTTTTTGGTACCTTAATTTGATTGCATTTGCCTTCTCAACTTTGATGTGGTTGATGTCAAGGGGATTCATTTATGTTTATGGTTAGCAAACTTTTGAAAATATTGTGACTTTTTCTAAAACAATTTGGAATTAAGAATTGATCAAAACATTTTTGAATGAGTTGAAGTTTAATTTGGATGTTTAGGAGAGTGTTATTGTGATTGTTTGTTTAAGTGAAAGGGGGTGAGTGGAGGAGTATATAAAGGCCAAGGGACAAAGATAAGTAATTGAATTAGTGAATTGTTAGTATAATAGAATAAAGAACATAGGCTCAATCACTTTTGGTTTGTGACTTTCTCCTTAAGTGCATTATCTTCCATTTCTTTTAGGTTTTACATATATAGAAGATACCTTCACTATAGGTTTTCCTTTTATTTTAACATTGTGCTAGTTAACTTTTTGGATATCCATTTTACTCTCATTTATTTACTTATGTGATTGACATTTTAAATCTACATATACAAGTATCTTAGAGTCGATAAACAATTACACGATCCGAAACAAATAGGAATCTGACATAAAATTAAGGGATTTGGGTTGAGACTTACTGATACAATGATGTAAGTCAGTCACAGGAACACAATACGAGACTTAGTTGGGTCGGGCTTAGATTAAGCTCTCTTAATACGAATTTACTAAACTAACTTTAAATCATTTTAATCTTCCATCACACATATATATATTTATACTTTCCAAACATTGACATGACATAAAAATCCGAAACGAATCCGACATAAAAATAACGGATTCGGGGTGAGGCTTAATAATTTATTTATGTATGTGGGTCGACAAGAACATACACCAAGCGAGATTAATTGTGTTAGTTAAAATGAGAAAATGGCCGGGTTATTTGGATTTGAAGGGGGGAGTACGTAGTTGTTATTGAACAACAACTACGTTTAAAAGTATCTTCAGACAATATTGTACTAACCTGAATATTTCTTTATTTTATTTTCACTATTAATATTCACACTCACTTGAAAATAGTCGTTTTCCTCGCTTTTTGTAAGAGAGCTCATACAACAAACTTTCCTAGTCAACTTAATTTCTCCAATAAGTCATTCTTCATAGTTACATACTTACATATCAACTATAGTCTGGTCTATTTAGTCTTTTTTGTACATCATCATGGAGTGCAAGTAAGATTTCAACAACTTCAAATAAGAAAAAACAAACTTTTCTCTTCCAATACAATTGTCAACTAAATGCGGAATAGATTTACCTTTCAAATTCGAGAGCTTAAGGATTACTAATTCTTTCATTAGAATAATATATTATTTTCACTAAACTTTAACTACAATCTTCTATTTAATATAGAATTAATAAAATTGATAAATGTAAATTACTAAATCTTTTATTAGTGATATTATTGGAGAATGATTTGACCAATTCTTGCCATAAAACAAAACTGTAAAATGCTACTATTAGTTATGTAACAAAAAAAGTGAGAAAGTGCATAATTTGAAATCATAGGCTCTATTGTGTAATACAAATTTCTTATAAATATATTTCAGCACATTAGTCAATTCTCTTAATTAATTTTTTATTCTAACATTTTTTCTCAAAGTAAAATACAATAATGAAAAATGAGAAAAATTAATAAATACTCCGTATCAATTTTGTATAAGTAATATACTAAAAGAAAATCTATGTACCGTGCAAGGGTTAAGAAATGATTGTAAGTGAACTTTAGATTGGAGGAACATACTCCGGCCCATATGTGGCCCAGTAACCCATTACTTAACCAAAGTTAAACGTTAAAACTGGAGAAATACAAGACTTTAGTTAGGATTTTTGCATCAAGCATTGCCACGATGCAAAATAAAATGAAATGATTGGCCACTCTTTTCTTACTTACTTACTAAGAAATTGCGACGTAAATTAGCAACCATAGAATTTAAATGATTGTCCACTTGTCTCGACAAAATACACTTTAATAATACTACTACTACATCAAGCTAAGGTCCACCAAATTAATTACGAAGTATGCAATATCAAATTTAGGGTTTAAAGTTATTATTATCCTACATGTCTTGGCCCTACTTTAAAAGAAATTTGTTGTTTTAGTATTTTAATTTGACCCTCTAGGTTTTAAGTTAACGACCCATTTAGTTACGATCAAATCCAAATGTGTATAAACTACTACTCTAATAACCTTAATGATGATGTTTGAATTTTCTCCGAGCTTCTAATTTTTTGGATGAACCTTCGATAATATTGAATTCAAGTTTATAACCTCCTGTTAGATACAATATGCGAGTATTATCTTCATTGTTATTTGGAGTTCACCTAAAAATATACGAGTACTTCATAAATAGATATCCAATATAATTATCCATCTATCGAGAAAAATGAGTAGTAGTATATGTATATCTCTTGAAAAATAAATTAGACACTCTGAATATAATATATTTGCTTTATCCTATTGTTACTTGTGAGGCCGTGGTAAAATTATTTTCCTAATTTTACAAATCGTATCTTAGATGGTTATCGTATCATTGTTATGTATGTATGGAATCTAATTTGATCTCATATTTTTTTATGTTCAACCATTAATTTGTGATTTTCTTTCCACGATCCATTTAATTAATCAACGCCTTTTATTTGACAGAATTCCCATAAATTATCTAGTTTTGGCTCTTGTTATTTTTTTTTATCAGGAGTATCCCCTACCGACCGTTAGGCAGTCTCCCTCGGGGTACTGAAAGCAATTTAATGGGTAAACCCCTCCCAAGTTTGGTGTTTTCACTCGCAAGAGTCAGGAATCGAACTCTTAACCACTTATTTAAGAGACGAGAGCCTTTACCACTCATGTCAACCAACTTTGATTTTTGGCGTGTTACTAATAATTTACACGTTTAAGGAAAAGTAATTGTACCGTTTTCTGTTAAACCATCCTAGTTAATGTCCCATGCATTAGTTACTTTATGTCTTTATTGAAGCCACGATATTGACATAAAAATAGGGAAGCGGCCTTAGGTGGTGACATGAATTCAAATTACTTGCTTTAAGCTTTTTTATCTTGTGCACTAGACAATTCTGAGCAATCAATTGTTTGCTTTAATTATGAGAATATCTTCACTTCTTTACCCATGGTTGTGGAGTTAGTTGATTGTGCCGTCTGCTCATCTTATTGCTCAGATTTATTTTTGCCTACTAGGCCTTTTCTAAGCTTGATCAAGCCCAAACCCTTAGAGACGGTTGTGACTGTCACAAGTTTGTGACCTCTCACAGCCTCCCTCCCATTTGCTCCTTGTGAAAAGTCGCAAGTTTATGACGGAATAATGCTCTCAAAAATGAGAATTTTTTATTTAAGCCTCTTAACGATAGATATAAAACTTCACTTACTAATTACAAAGTTAATTGAAACTAATAATTCACTCCTGTTTTTCGTGTAAAATAAAATTTCATTCTCTCTTTTCGGAAAAGATAACTAATTAAATCGAGTGTTTACCATTTAATTCCCAATTCATCCGCGGGCAGTAAGTCTTTTGGCTAAATAAAGTTTGGCTGCATGAAAACAATGGACGAATATAAAATAAAGTTTCATATATCCAAACCTGACCCAAACCCGATGTTATCCTTAACTAGTTTTATACCCGTGCTAAAATGCACGGATTGCTTTTAAAATTATGATGTTCGAAATATACTAATTAAACAAATATATAATTACTGTCAATTTCTATGTCAATTTTTTGTTTGACGACGATCAACATGCAATTTATTATTGTGAGCCCGTAATTTATATAGATGGTGTATGTGTTATTTTTTTAATAACCTTAATCGATTTCAATTTGTTCTAAACATGTACTCGTATAATAGTATATGAAGTATATGAGAATTTTAATAATTTGTATTTTTTGTATATAATTTTTGGAATGTAATTTTTTTTTTTTTTTTTTTTTGGAATGGTAATTTAAATTTTGTCGATTGTTATATTTTTTTTCCTGATTAGCATAGTATAAGTTAGGAAATCATATATTATATAAATCATACAAAGTATTATATGATAGGCCATCATATTATAATCCTAATTATATGGTAGGATGTAAATAGTTATTGTGGAGAGGAGAGAGAGAAATTAAATATTTTGGAAATTGTATGGGTCCCACTCGCAAAAAAAAATGTGAAAAAAGGTGAGTTTTTTCCAGCCAATAGGAAGGCAGGAAAAAACTCACCTTTTATATATAGGAGGATAAACAATGGTTCGCCGGTTGTACCAAAGATTAGTTTGACAACCAACTTAGCATTAGTATATAATCCTAGTTAGATACTCCGTAGTTAGTTGGATTAGGAGGAGATGGATAATGACATGGATGACTATGATACATGTACTACCACGTTTGTCCTCGTACACATTCGTGGCTAGATTAACTATTTTGGCAGACAAGATTAACGAATGATTGTAGCTTTTTAATCGAAGGGTACATCTTTTCTTTAATAATTACACCCAATATATTAATTATAATTATAAATAATATTTAAAGCAAAGAAGTTTATGAGATAATGTAGTAAATTAATGAATAGTGAAATAGAAGTTACGATCCTCGGATTATGCTTAAGTGTACTAAAGTGTGATCACATGTGAGTTTGATACCATATATCTTAATAAGTATGGAGGTAAAAAGGTCCTTCAAGTAATTGAGTAAACCAATTATTTTGATTCTAATCTAATCAGCTCTGATTCGAAACAAACATCTTTTATTTTGCCATCTACTTCATCACGCTACTTCTCACACCTTTGCTTAATTGCCTTTTGAGTTGGTAGAGGGGAGAAAATAGCTACTAGGAATGGCAAAATGCTATTCTTTGATTATTTTATGAACGAGGTTGAGAAGACAAATATCAGTGACGGATCTTAAAATAAATAATAAAAGGGGTCTAGACTTGAACATTTACTCTCATAAGTTGTTGTGGCCTTGTAAGTGGGAGTTGGGGGTTGGCATCATCGTGCATATGTAATATCATTCACTAAATATTATTCCCTCCGTCTTAATCATTTGTTTATCTTTGATTAAAATACCCCTAAAAAAAGATAAACAAAAAAGATTGGGATGGAACGAGTATATGATATTTTCTACAAATATTGCTACAAATTTACAATCGTTTGCAGAAACCATTCAAATGCAAAAGAAGGAAGACAAAACCGAGTACAATGATAGGTTACACGTCGAATTCCGATAAAATAACGAAGAAATGACAGCTGATTGAAATTCACTGCGCGAAGCTGAGAACCCGACTCGATCGAGCAACCCAGTATCTGACGAGTTGCGTGTCTCCTAAAGTCGATTTATTTAATTAATTGCTTTAGTATAAATATAAATCTCGTCTTTCATAATTAGGGTACACTTTACTTACTTTAGAGCTACTAAAAACTCTTAGAATTAGTTTGCTACTTGTATTATTCAAGATTTACATACAAGTTTATTTCTATAGTTCATCATTCCTTTGAATTCGGTATTTGTACTCTTCTACTCTTGTTATTATTATTCCAAGTTCATGTCTACCAATTGCTTTGTTAATCATCTTCTTCATATTATTAATTATGTTGTTGTTGTTAGTTTAGATATTATGAGTAGCTAAATTCTTATCTAGGGTTAAAAGGGGATCTAGGATTGTTAGAAGGGGTAGATTAATTGATTGAATTGCAATTGCATGGTTATCGTTTGATTATCGTCTTAAACCTAGTTAATTGATAACTGGCCAGGATTGTGATACCCGGATTCGCGATTTTTTCCAAACTGTGATACACGGGGGAACCACAGATGGAGAAACGAGGGGACAAGCGTAGATATACGCATTTGTGGAGTCGCCATCAACTTTTGTGAGAAGTTGGAACCGTTCAAATACTTTATGCCATGTCAAGACACAAAGAAATGGCATGAACACCAAGAGCTCGTTACATACCCGACCCTTAGCATTCTATGTCTAGAATGACTCTCGTGGATGCCAATGAACACGGATGTCCACGGGGATCTGGAGTAAGGGGTGAGGGTACGTATTAAGAAGTTCTTTAATCGAACACCTAATCCTGCCGCCTCGATAGCGGCCTCTATTAATGATTAGGGAAACTCTTCTGTTATCGATGTGTTGTCGGTTATATGCATGCTATGCAACATCCACGTTTTAATCCTAGCATGTGAACTTAACTAGTCGGTTGACATGTAGTTTAGCATTCAATTAGTTCTTTAAGATTCAATTCCATGTGAGAACAATTAATTAAATCATAATTATTACAAGAGATTGAAATTACAAAAGAACAAGTATTACAATGGATTTCATGATCCATGTCGGAAACATGCTTGAAAAGATTAATTGAAAAAAATAAAAGAATAAATCTAAAACGAATTAGATTAGCAGCAATAATACGAATAATAGTCGATTTATTACCTAATTAAACTACGTCGGAGCAAAACAGGAAGTTCAGAGACAGAAACCGCCCGGAACAGGCGCAACAGGTGATGCGTCCTCTGGAAGAGGCGCATCAGACCTTGCGTCTGTTCCTGAGATGGGTTCTGGCTGTGATCAGTTATGATTCGTTGGTGAATTTACGGTTTATTATTGATCTACAAGTCGAATTGAAATAATTTAATAGATTGATTATACTATATATATCAAAGACGGATCTAAGAATATATATGAACAAATCTAACCTTTTAAAGATGCAGTCTTGAATAAAAGACGGCAAAAACCCACTAATATTGACTATTAGGGATCTAAGCCAAAACTAACTAATAATATAATATAATAAGAAAAGGTGATTTAAATATAAAAGAAAATACTACTAAAAAAGTTAGAAAGATCTGACATAAATCCGACATGAATCTTACATGATTTTAAATAAAATACAAAATAAAGTACAAAAGACGGGATTATTATACCCTCAGGCTTACATGTTGACGAAACTGAAAGTCCATAGACCTTAATTAGACTCCTCTAATTATTTACTAAATTACTTGTTAATTTAGTTTATAATGATCTATGTAACATGCATGCAAATATAAAGACATTTATATAAAAGAAGAATTTCCTCACATTGATATGGAAATAATATGGGCACAACAAGAACTCCTTCTTGTTGTTCTTGAGCTAATAATAAGGATGAACACAAGTAATCTTCAAACTAGAAGATCTCCTCTAAGTTGCACCAAGATGAACCCAAATAATATACTCTTATTATTAACTAGATAATAAGATAGATATTATACTACTAATATTAGACTATATTATTACACTAGTAATACTTAAGAAATATTAGTATTTGAGAGTTTTTAGAGAGAAGAAGAGTTTTGAGAGATGTATGAAAATAAGCAAAAATGAACTAGTGAATAAATTGAACAACAATTGCTGTCTTTATAGCCATGAGGGCCGGCTCATGTATCACCAAAAGAGTGATATTTTCTTCTTATTTTATTGTCATGCAAAGTGGTAATGTGTTGTAGTGAATAAAATGATTTTATGTTTACTATTCATGTCATAAGCACATGTTGCTTGTGAGTATGAATAAGAGCAACCATCATCACCATCCACTATGTCATAACCGGCCA
This sequence comes from Heliosperma pusillum, assembly GCA_022085475.1. NCBI lineage: Eukaryota > Viridiplantae > Streptophyta > Magnoliopsida > Caryophyllales > Caryophyllaceae > Heliosperma > Heliosperma pusillum. The sequence continues at coordinate 20,723 of JAIUZE010003731.1, forward strand.
TGTGAAGGCTATTTTGATCCATTTTGATTTTTGATATTTGTCCCACAAATGCTTATTAATCATATGCTTAATTATCTTGTATAATTAAGTGTTAATTTGATCATATAACAATTATATGACACAAATAAATGAATAATATGTACTCAACATTTTAAGTAATATTTTACCATTATATAAATGTATAATGGGTCCCACAATGCATGGTTAATTTATTTTACAACTCCTTGTGAATATAATTAACTAATTACCTCTATCTCAAAACCTCAACTAATTTAGTAATTTAACGATTAATTACTAAGTTAAATCTTATTTAATCGTATAAAAATAAGATATAAATTTATTAGTCAATTATCGCATAATTGAAAAATAAGTTTAATCGAATTTGAGTTCTTAACTCAATTTCTAACAATTAACTCTCGTACATATCGAATATATGTAATGGCACCTAATTAACTGTATCGTATACAAATAATTAGTTACTATTTGGATTTCATCCTTTAGGTGTGACCGAAAGGGATCAGTTGATCACCGCCGTCATACGACCATAACGTCAAACTCTAGTCAGCCAACCGTTATTGATTTACGTTAATCAACTGACTAATCATATATATAGTCAATAAATATCCCAATTATATTCCTTAATAAGATTTATTATGTGGCGCACTATTTGTGGAGGACACCTACTCCAACAGAAACGAGATCTAACTAAGTTGTCTTTTAGCGATAGCTCGACTCGAATGCAAAGAAAGTGCCCTCGTAAGAGGAAATTGATTATTGATTAGTTAAATTGATTAATTAAGTTGAGTTGGTCAAATTGGTAGGTCAATGCAAAACGTGACGAGTACCCATAAGGATCTGAGCTTGCATGGTCGATTGATCAAGCACGTAGATGTCAATAATCTTAGAGCAAGGTCTGGAATGCAAAGAGAGAGAAAGAAGGGGCGGAACACTCGCGTGCCTTAAAAGTGTGCACGAACCTCTTCTTATATAAGGAGAAATCCGAAGAGTTTTGGAATAACTCGAACACGGAAAGATATCTAGAAAACATTCCGGAAACAGGCAAAACGAGCTGGGGAAGAGGCGCAACAGGAACTGCGACCCTTGGAAGAGGCGCAGCACCCGCTGCGTCATTTCCAAAGCAGTTTCCTACTTTGAATGAAAGATTTCCGCGTTCTTTTATGAAATTGCGGTAGATTTCGAATTCTTCTAAATAAAATACGTATATATTTTACCTAGAAGGATAAGTTTGGAAATATTAAAATATCCGGAATATTCTCGAGCGTTCGGGCACGGTTTTAAAAGACGGTTTATAGAAAATGAAGCGGTTTTTGACTCGGACTCTAAAATGACTCTAATGACTATCAAAACGACCATATCGGCATGTAGATGACGACCAGGGGGTAGACACAAGTGTTTGAGCTATCACTTGACGAAAAACTTATGAACTGTCATAAATCGTTTCACATACCAAACATGCGGCCCAATCATTACTAGGTAGTTGGCGGAAGGTGCAGACTCGAGGTATCTACAAGGATTAACTAACTAGTCTCGCAAATTACGATTTTCACCGACCGAGTTAAGACTAATAAAGACTACGATAATTGAATAGAACTCGTTTAATGATACCGATTGCATGTTAAATTGTAGATCTAAATTAAGGGCTTAATTGAATCGACCGATCTTGTGACCTTAGATTACTTTATTGCATGTTAATTGATTATTCTTCTATTTCCAAATAATAATCCTAGTGAACCTGAGACCCTATACCTTTAATCTTATTGAATTAACCTTTTGTTAATATCATCATTACAATTAGTTTAGAACAAACCATCAAAACTCTAGAAATTGTTACTTTAAGATGAACTTAATTGTTAGCAAACTAGACTTTTACCGCCTCCCAGTGGACTCGATACCCTACTTACCGCTAACTATTAGTTAGTATTGAGTTAGATTTACTTTGATTTAGGTGACGTGACTTTACCCTTATCACGTTTGTTGGCCAAAGGCGAGACAAAGCCTCGCAGGCCATTCACTATGCCAATAAGACACTTAACGAGGCTCAAATCAATTATGCAACCACGGAAAAGGAACTCCTTGCAATTGTATATTCCTTAGACAAGTTTAGGTAGTCATATTTGATCGAGTCAAAGCTGATTGTGTTCACGGAGTTCTCTAAACACTTTTGGTCGGGTCAAGGTGATTGTGTTCACCGATCATGGAGGTCTCTAAACACTTTTGATCGGGTCAAAGGTGATTATGTTCACCGATCAAAGGTGATTGTGTTCACTGATCAAGTGGCACAATTAGACCATAACAAAGTTGTATTTGGAGTTCTCGAAACACTTTTAATGAAAACAAATTAAGAGAGTAAATATCATACTCTTTGTTTTCTCTACTAAGTCATTACAGAGTATTCATTATAGTATCAAGGACACTACCATAACACTATAACTGCAAACTCTCTATAAGCAAAGCAACTAATTAAAATAATGTGATACAACCACGCAATATTGTGTCTATTTACTATTAATATATAAGGAAAACTCAGAAATAGATTTCGTAAATGACGCGCATTTGTGTCTATTTTAACAAGACTACCCAAGTTGCATTAAAATAAGAATAGATACATGATCCATTGTCAATCAACCTTCTCTTTTGAAAACATTTTTTCACATTATCTCAAATCTACTACTAATAAAAGAGGATATATGGGTGACACATTTTTCAGAGTGCTTATACCCTTGGATGACATCACTAATTACAAAGTTGCCACTTCCAAATTGTTTACTTTTTCCTTCACTTATCTTCTCTTTCATTTTCATTTCTTCTACATTTTTCCCTAATAACAAATAAAACCCTCGTCTGTCTCTCTTTCCTCAAAAACCCAGAAATTTTCAAAGATGGTGAAGGGTCCAGGTCTTTATTATGACAATGGAAAGAAAGCTATAAGTTATTTCCCCCCCTTTTTTTAAGATATAGGATTTTCTTTATTTTTTATCAATTATTTTGTTCAAAGTTTTAATATTTTTCTGTTATTTTGTGTTATATTTGATGGGTTATAGTGATTAAATTATTTTAATCTATACTTAGATTCATATTTTAGTGATTCATTTGTCTAAAGTTGAAATCTTTTGGGGTTTAGTGATTAAACTAGTGTAACACCCGTGAAGATTCACGGGATTGTTTTTAAATTTATCTAAATAACATTTTTCAGTAAGTTTGTGAAATGAATATTAAAAACTATACTGAATATTATTATTATTATTGAGGGGTGAGGTGATTGGAGAGAGGGATGTATTGTGGGGTATTATTTTGGGGTGAGGTGATTAAAATAAGTATTGTTGGGAGGGTGTGATGATTAAAATAAGATAAAGTAAGAGTATTGTGGGGTATTGTTGTGGGGTGAAGTGCTTAAAATAAGTATAAAAGTTTGCCAAAAAAGGAAAAATGGAAAGTAGTGTGAATAAATAAAAATAAAAAGGGGGAAATGTTAACTTGAATAGGATGGAGTATCTAATTAGGACTTAATTAATAAGTATGAAGTTTCATTACCACAAAAAAAAAAAGCAAGTACCAAATTTCAATAAGAAACTATATTATGTGTAAATACTATGACTAAAGCTATAAAGTCTATAGTCAAAGGCAATAGCTTATATTGCCTCTCAAAGGCAATAGCTTATATTGCCTCTTGCACAAATTCGGGTGTACCTACATTTGTGACTTAAAAAAACAGTTTAACATGTCTATTTCACAAAGAGACAGTCTATTAGAATATTATTGAGAGATCATGTTGTTGACCTTTATATGTAAATAGTTGGTCTCATTTAAAATTGGACATATCCATCTTCAAATAAAGACGGATGACCCCTCTTTAATGAGAATTGTTATATGTATTGTAACTCAAAATGTATATTTTGTTTGTTACATGCATATTGTATTATAATCGTACGCAATTAATCATATACTGTAACCATATTAATCAATTAATACCTATTTTTACGGAATCATGTATTTGTATTGAACATGATAGGATCTCACATCCACTAAAATAATCTCTCCTAAAACTAATAGCCAAATTATGATATCCTTAATCTCATATTATTTTTATTAAAAACATCAATAACATTAAGTAATCATTTTTTTATCTTTCTTCCTATCTCTTCTTTTAAGAGTCATTCACCTCCTTAGACTTGTACTCTATTGTTTTTCACAAATTCTCATTTGTGACGGACCGAACCTGTCGCAAGCTTGCGACAGATCGCCCCGTCACAAGCAAGACTTATTTATTATTTTTCACTTCTAGTATCCTACCTCATATATTTAAAAGTTGTATAATGCTAAAGAGTACTTTTGAAATAAAAAATTATAGTAAAAGTATCATAGCCCAGCCATCCAAGTACCATCAAGACATCAATTAGGTTAAAAAAAATACCAAAAAGAAAGTTAATTATTTACATTCTTGTCTATTATGTTAGTTGTAAATTAATTGAGCTTTAAACCCTTCATCGACGCTCTTGATAGCCAAAAACTTTAGATCTGCGCCAACCACCAACCTTCTCCAACCGCATTCTTTATCAACCATCGACCGAGTAGTCTCACTGACACGCTATTGACATCCCGTTCTGGTCGATCATTGTCGTTACTATCCACGCTGGCTGAGGACGCTGCAATGATCAAAGCACACAATTCTGGAGTGAGAAAAACAAACATGTACATATTTTGTACCTGAGCATGTGGTTCCCGAAACCTGTAGGAGGATTTTTATGTAGAAGAATCAGTCCAGTAAAAGGGTTAATTGATCATACCAATCAAATAACATTCAAACTATTGGCAGCCGCATACAACAAATAATAATGTGAGGATCATGTACGTGATTAACTTGCTGGGTATGATTGTACGTAGGAAATAACTTGACGATTCTGCTGGGCTTGTGACCGTGGCTATTACGCCAATAATTTATGTTGCCGTATATAATGTTAGTCCTTGCCACCATAATAGATACAATAGATTTAAAAAATGTCATCTTATTTTGCTCGTGCTATTCCGCAAACATGAAGTAATATAAGGAATGTCTGCCCGCTCAGTTACATTTAACCGAGATAATGATTCATACCTGGATTGAAACCTGGACGTCAAAGACTCGTCAGTAACAGCAAGTAAACCACGTGCTACGTTGCCATACTCCTCCGCGCAATCGAAATTCATGTACATCTAATCAATAATCACTTCCAGCTAACTTTAATTATTCAAATTAAAAACGTTTTCCTGTAAGTTAACATCAAAATGAAAGTAAATTATTCACAAATCAAACAAAACAACGCGCAACCTAATCAGATTAATAACTTGAATTGATAAGTTGTACAAAAACGTGAGATCATGAACAAAAAGCGAGATAAATATGTATAAATGTATATGAATTCTACCCGGAATATGAGGAAGATGAATATTTGCGTCCATAAACATGAAAATGCCTTAAACACACACATATCTAAATCCTAAGATGATGATCAGGTTGCAAAGTTGGCGATAAAGGGAATCTACAAATGGATGCATCCAGTTATATTACTACTATCATATATTATATACCTTATTGTTCTCATCATTGAGCTCGATAAGAAGATACTGAATTCCCAATTAGAAATATTTGTACCCGTAATCGACAAGTATTAATAAAGGGTGAAAATATCAAATCTTAATCAGCATTTACAACAGAATGGAGTAGAAATGGAATCCGAAAACACAGAGAAAATAGAAATAGATAGAAAAGAGAATTAGGGTTTGAAATAAAAAGGAAAAAGAAAAAGGAAGAAGAGACCTTTGAGCGATCCAAACATGAACTTTGTCCATAGAGTGCCAGAATGCGAAGGCACCTAATGACATTCCCATAAATGTTCCCATTTTCACCATCTTCAATTCTTTCTTCTCGTCTTCTGTTTTAGATGTGATTTGGCAACTCAAATGGTGAAGACCCGATACCCAGTGGGTTGTGAATTTGTCATCTCTTAATGCATATGTATAAATGTATATGTATTACCTCAACGGTGAAATAACAATGGTGAATGTATTGATAGATGTGTTAAGAAGTAATTTCTCTGTAAAATATGTAATCTAATCTTGGGAAAGAGGAGAAACGGTATTATTTGATCAACAGTATTGGGAAATGGTAAAGGACTGAAAAGGTAGTTTACTATTTTGCCCCTCTATTTTCTCCAGAATAATAAATTAGAGGGTGTTCTTTAATATATAGAATGATATTTTATTGGCTGATTTAAAATTGAAATCTTGAGATTGAATGAGAGAGCTTGAATGCTCTCATTCTATTCCCACATTGTGCCACATAGGCTCATTTACAAGTTTCTTTTATATATATAATGATTGTCTTTATATATATATATATATATATATAGAGCACTCTCTCTCTCTCTCTCTCTATATATATATATATATATATATATAGTATCTACTATATATATATATATATATATAGAGATAGGTTCTTATGAGTCCACCAATTTTTGTGAGTCCATGAGTCCTCATCTTGGCCATTGGATGAGGGAGATGAATGGATGAGATTGTAGAGACAAAAGCACACTTAACACTAATCATTTACCTATGCACTAATTAATTAACTTTCTCTCTCTAGCCTTTAGTTAATCACTTTTTGAGCACTTTTGAATTTCTGAGATTTGTGAGTGTAACTTCAGCCCATATTTGTGAAACTTCAAACTAAAATGTAATTTCGACTATATAAATTTGAATTTATGAAACTTCAAGACAAGTTTATGTGATTTTAGACTTTTTATGAGTGTAACTTCAGTCATTACGAGTGTAACTTCAACCATTATTTTTGTAACTTCAAACTAAAATGTGATTTCGACGACATAAATTTGAATTTATGAAACTTGAAGACAAGTTTATGTGATTTTAGCCTTTTTATGAGTGTAACTTCAGTCACTACGAGTGTAACTTCAACCATTATTTTTGTAACTTCAAACTAAAATGTGATTTCGACGACATAAATTTGAATTTATGAAACTTAAAGACAAGTTTATGTGATTTTAGCCTTTTTCTGAGTGTAACTTCAACCATTATTTGTGTAACTTCAAGCTAAAATGTGATTTCGACTATATGAATTTGAATTTATGTAACTTTAAGACAATTTTATGTGATTTTAGCCTTTTCTGATGGTAACTTCAACCATTATTTGTGTAACTTCAAGCTAAAATATGATTTCGACGGTACAAATTTGAATTTTTGTAACTTAAGACAATTTATATGATTTGGACCTTTTTATGAGTGTAACTCTAGTCTTTATAAGTGTAACTTCAAACCGTATTTGTGTAACTTTAATTTTAAGACATAAGTATGTAACTTTAAGACATGTTTATGTAACTTTAGTCATTTGAAAATTTTAATTTAAGTTGATTTAACTTTAAGGCGTATTTTGGTAACTTTAGTCCTTACTAGTATAACTTCAGTTCTTAATTGTACAACTTCAAGCATAACTTCAGTCTGTTAATAGTATACCTTCAGTATCTTAATAGTGTAACTTCAGTCCCTAAAAGTGTAACTTCAGTCCTAAAAAGTGTAACTTCAATTTTTAATAATGAAATTTTAAGACATGTTATCTTTAGTCATTACTAGTGTAACTTCAGTCCAAAATAGTGTAACTTCAGTCCAAAATAATGTAACTTCAATACAAAATAGTGTAACTTCAGTCCAAATACACCATCAATCATACTAAAATCAAAACATAATAGTTTAACTTAAGCAAAATCATAATGAGATCTAAAAAATAAAAACATAAAAACTTCAGTTACTAAAAGTGAAACTTCAGCTACTAAAAGTGAAACTTCAGCTACTATATGTGAAACTTCAGTTACTATATGTGAAACTTCAGTTACAATATGTGAAACTTCGGTTACTATAGCTGAAACTTCAGTCATTATAGGTGAAACTTCAGTGAAACAACAACACTAACCACAAAAAAATGGTGATTTTTGAGATCTGAAAAAGAAACAAACATAAAAATTTTGAAATATAAAAACAAGATATAAAATAAAAACATTGATTCTAAATATAAAAAAAAAAAAAAAAATAACATCAAACACAAAAAAAAACGAGATCTAATTTTTAAAAAACATGTTACTTTAATCATATCTGGAAAAAAACGATGTAAATAATGTGTGTTATTTTAATACTATCAACAAGTGTAAACTTTAAGGTCATTTTATGTTACTTTAATAAATAAATTGTGTTACTTTAATAGACCATATATGTGACTTTAATAAATAAGGTGTGTAACTTTAATAGAGAATCTGTGTTACTTTAATTTACAATATGTGTAACTTTAATAGACAATATGTGATACTTTAATAGATGAAGTTTGACACACTTTTTCAGATCTGAAAATAAAAAAGAAAAGAAAAAATAAACAAAACAAATATACAAAACAATATCTGAAAAAAAAAAGAGAAAAAAAGAAGAAGTAAATAATAGATCTTTGAGAAAGAAATGAAAAAAAAAAATCAGAACAACAAGGCCAAAGGAGGCCGACGACGGAGGAAACCGGATCTGGGAAAGAAAAAAAGAAAAGAAAGGAGAAGAAAGGAGAGTAACTTTAAGACAATCATACTAAAATCAAAACATAATAGTGTAACTTAAGCAAAATCATAATGAGATCTAAAAAATAAAAACATAAAATTTCAGTTACTAAAAGTGAAACTTCAGCTACTAAAAGTGAAACTTCAGCTACTATATGTGAAACTTCAGTTACTATATGTGAAACTTCAGTTACAATATGTGAAACTTCAGTTATTATAGGTGAAACTTCAGTTAATAAAAGTGTAACTTCAGTCATTTTATGTGAAACTTCAGTCATTTTATGTGAAACTTCATTAAAAAAAATGTGTAACTTCAGTCATTTGTAACTTCAGTTCATAAAAGTGTAACTTTAGTCATTTTATGTGAAACTTCAGTAAAACAACACTACTAACCACAAAAAAGTAACAAACATAAAAAATTTGAAATATAAAAACGAGATCTAAAAAATAAAAACATAGATTCAAAAAAAAAAAGGGTGATGAAGAGACGACATGAAAGAAGAGATAAGAAAAAAAAGAAAAAAACAAGATCTAAAAAGAATGGTGCATATCTGAAAAAAGAAAAAAAAGAAAAGAGAAAAGAAGAAGAAGAGAAGAGGCAGCAGGAGAGGGCGGCGAGAAGGAGGCACGGCGAGGAACATGTACGGTGGAGACGAAGCGGAAAGAAAAAGATTTGAAAAAAAAAAAAATTTTTTTTTTTTTTTCGGCCGGCGGCCGGTGGTGGCCGGTGCCGGTGGCCGGTGGTGGCCGGAGGTGGGAGATGAAAGAAGGTGATGAATGTTTATGAATTTTTTGGGTTTTTGAATTTTTTGGGTTTTGAATTGTTTGGGTTTTGATTTTTTTGGGTTTTGATTTTTTTGGGTTTTAGAGAGAGATGGAGAAATGAAATTATGTGGGATGAGAGAGAAGTGGTTGAGTGGAAAGTCTTATATATTGAATTAAGATGGGATTAAGGGTTAATTAATAAAGATGAGAGAGAGTGAAAAATTAGCCCACTAATCCATTTTTGAGAGCTTCAATCTCAGCCATCCATCTCCAAGATCCAAAGGCCTATAAAAGGACTTATGGACTCACCTTTTCTAAGAGGACTTACATGATCCTTTCTCTATATATATATATACTTAGATTCATATTTTAGTAATTAATTTGTCCAAAATTGTAATCTTTTGCTGTTATTTTGTGTTGTAATTGATGGGTTTTAGACTTTTAGTGATTTCAGATTCATATTTTAGTGATTAATTTGTCTTAAGTTTGAATCTTTTGGGTTTTAGTGATTAAATTGTCTTTATATATATACTTAGATTCATATTTTAGTGATTAATTTTTCCAAAGTTGTAATCTTTTGCAATTATTTTGTGTTATAATTGATGGGTTTTAGTGATTACATTGTTTTTATATATACTTAGATTCATATTTTAGTGATTAATTTGTCTAAAGTTGTAATCTTTTGGGTTTTAGTGATTAAATTGTCTTTATATATATACTTAGATTCATATTTTACTGATTAATTTGTCCAAAGTTGTAATCTTTTTTACTTTTTATGTGATGGGTTGTTTTAATTTTGTGTTATATTTGATGTGTTGTCAATATATTTTGTGTTTGTAATGATACTTAATTCATTTTTTAGTGATTAATTTGTCCAAAGTTGTAATCTTTGGCACTTTTTATTTGATGGGTTGTTGGTAATTTGTGTTTTAATTGATGGGTTGTCTTTATTTTCTGTTTTTATGTGACATTAATGTTGGTTTTTCACCATTTTTATGATATTTTTCCATATTTAATGATACTACATTCATGTTCAGCCATTAATTTGTTCAAAGTTGTAATCTTTTACTCCCTCCGTCCCGGTCATTTGTTTACCTTTACTTTTGGCACAATTATTAAGGAAATGGTAGGGGACCATTTGTGGTGGTACTTGGTAGATGACATGTGGACAATAGTCCAATTGGGTGATCAAATTACTCATAAATTACTCATAAATTACCATCCTTATATAGAAAGGTAAACAAATAAATGAGACACCCTAAAATGTAAATGGTAAACAAATGACCGGGACGGAGGGAGTACAATTTTTAGTTGATGTGTTGCTGTTAATTTGTGTTTAAATTGATGGGTTGTCTTTATTTTCAGTTTTTATGTGTCATTGATGTTAGTTTTCCACCATTTTTATGATACTTTTTTCAATCCTTAGTGATTAATTTATCAAAGTTATAATCTTATGCACTTTCTATTTGATGGGTTGCAATTTATTTGTGTTTAAATTGATGGGTTGTCATTTTTCTGATACTTTCATCTTTAGTGATTAATTTATTTTCCAAGCTATTATCTTTTGCACTTTTTATTTGATGGGTTGTTGTTAGATGGTGTTAAATTGATGGGTTGTGTTAATGTTTTGTTTTATGTGACATTTGCAAGAAAGCGAAAAGGTAATTTGAATAAAATCGTGATGAAACAGCAAATAACACTCAAAGGAAACTGAAGTAAATATCTCCATAGCCTTCTATGGGTTTAATGTCAGGATACAACAAGAGTATAGTCCAAAAATTTGAATGCGTTAAAGTTTGCGTTCAAAGCCACTGAATCCATAATATAAGTATCAATGTTTGCGTAATAGCTCCAAAGTTATAATCTGTCTCTTTTTTATTTGATGGGTTGCTTTTTTGGCGTGTTAATCCATAGTTGGTCTCTTCTAAGGAGGTTTTACACTAATATAGTGTAAAACTCGTCCCATCGACATGAAAATGACTCCCAAATATTAAAGAGGTCCTTATAACAAGGATCTGAATATTTTGATTAATTTTGTGTTTAATCAATGGGTTGTCTCGATTTTGTGTTTTTATGTGACACTGGCAAGGTCAGCGGTTAATTTTCTACCTTTTCAATGAAACTGTCATTTTTTAGGGATTTATGGAATCAAAGTTACAATTTTTGGCACTTTTTTTTTCCAAGGATTGCTGTTAATATTTTTTTTAACTGATGGGTTGCCTTTATGTGGTGTTTTTATGAGACGGGTTGTGATTTCGTAGCCGGCTGGTTGATTTTAATTGATTGATTTTCGGTTTGATGGTATCAGATCTTCTGTACAAGGACTACCAAAGTGATCAAAAGTTTACTCTTACCTCTGTCGCCACCTTTGGAATTGTAAGTTTTCCTATATACTTCATTTTGCTCGTGTTTTCTGTACGTTGTAACTTGATGTAATTTGTTGATATTAGATATGCTTACTTCATTGTCTTAATTGTACTTTATATATATGATTTGAAAAATTTATTATAGTGATCATTTTCACTGTAAGGCACATAATGTTTTTGTTTCGACTTCTGAGTTTTGTTGAAGAATTGTCTATTTTGGAGGATTCTGTCATATTTATAGTATCTACATTTTACTCACCCCTAAGAATTGTTTGAATGTCGTTTTGTGTCCTTAAAACCGAGCCAAGGTTGGTCAAGTATAATACACGATTTCTATGTTTGCCTAAAACCGATCAGGGTGAAAATGATCAGATTTGTATCCCGAGGATCACGACTTTGAGGATGATATGGTAGTTAATGTTGTGATTCTTGGCTCAGTTTAATGCAAACCAATATATTTATTTTGTAATTTTGAACTCTCTCTTATCCTGTAGCAGCCATTGTGCAAGGCTATGTTTCATTCCTTAACTTGCATCTCTTTCTTTTTCTATATAGAGAAGTATAGAGCAGCCGTTCTGTTTAAATTTTTCTGAATCACACTGCTTGTTAAGGTTTATATGGTTGTATTATTCGAATAAATTCCATGTAGCCCTTTGTTTCATACATCGTTGTATCTAGTCATTATATCTTTTGCGTGTGTTTACACCTTCTCATTGTATCCTTTGCATGTGTTTAGGTTATCACTGTGAGAAATATCGGTATATTTCATCATGAAATTTAAGGATTATAACGAAATCATAATATATGAAATGCGAGTCATAAACGAAATGCATAATATAAAACATAGAGATTAGAATCAACCTCCGGTCCTAGCAATATGGCCTAAGAACAAATATCGAGATCGATATTCTCCTAATCGTTGCACCCAAGATGTTCCGAGAAATGCCTTTCTCTTGTGCTAGAATGAATACCAAAATTACCAATAATAATTTTGTGAGAAGTAATGATAAGAATGTAGATAAGAAGAGTTTATATAAATCTCTTCTACTCTCTCTTTGACCGTCCAAGAGATATTCTTGTGCCTTTTTCTTTGCCTTTGATGTATAAAATGTGTATGTCTCATTATTGTCATTTATGTTGTCACATATTAATAAGTCCATACAACATCTTGTAGTCGATTTATTAATACCGGTCTGACATCATTTATTATGACAATATCGCATAATATATATGTCAACTATAAATATCGTATATTTATAATTTGCTAATTAAATATAACAGTTTATATTTAATTACGAATTAACATTTAATTCGTTTAAGCTTACATTATTTAATCGTATTAAATAATTACATTATATACATCAATTAGATATAACAGTTTCAATAAGTCTTGCTTATAACCGTTGTAAATTATAACGAGGGGTTATTCACCCCATCATCCCCGGAAAAAGTGTTTGGTTTGGATGGTTTTACACTCTCGTTGTAAATTATTCTGATTTACAACGGTTGTAAACAAGAATTTGTGTAACAGTTTATATTCAATTACGAATTAACATTTAATTCGTCTCAGCTAATATTATTTAATCGTATTAAATAATCGTATCATCATTACATTGACTAACCTTTTAGTCATATACATCGACTAACCTTTTAGTCATATAAGGCATCAATATGATTATATTTTTCATATAATCATATCTCTCAAACACATCCTTTAGGTGTGACTTTTATGGACCAGTTGATCACCGCCATTAAAATGACAATAACGTCAAACTTCTAGCAAGCCAATCGTTATCGATAAACGTTAATCAACTGATAAGAATACTAGTATAGATATACTCCTGTGAACGTGTAAGATATTTATACACGTTTCACACTAACTGTGAGGACACTATCCTCCAAACCATCTCCCACTTGGTCCTTAACAAGTGTATGTGCGATAACCGATTCTCATATCCAAAATTTCTCCCACTCAATGTAAAACAATTTGCAAAGTCCGTATTCACAAAGGTCGTATTTTACAAGTGATCTATATCAAGAGTGGTTTTCTCGACTAGAGAGTAACCTAACTGATAAACGAATCATTATTCGAGCATGGCCATGCATTTCAGTTACAACTCCTCGAGTGGCCCTGAGAAATAACAAAACCTGATAAAGGTTGGATAGTTTCTTCAACTCAAATCCTGCAGATACAAGCACAGTAAGAAATGACCCACTAAAAATCTGCTTAGCCTCGTGTTACGGTCGACCATGAGAAAGAAATCAAACTCACCCAAAAACTGCCTTAATCTCAAGAGACAGTCGATAGTCAAAAGAATCGACTCTAGGAACACTATGGACGTCCAATCCACGACCTGGCACCAAATGTTCTTACACATTTAGGACTCCATAATGTTGTCACGATGTCCTACGATGTATCTTTATAACTCGTATCTGTGATCGATCAGTCAACCGTTTGACTTATGGCTCGTTGAACCCACCATCAATCAACTTCACAATATAATTGCCAGAGTTATCAGCTCATGTGGGCGATTACGGACCAAAACAAATATAATGTAATTCAGTTCACTTTGTGGCGTTCAATGTTGTCGTACAATCCACATGAAAAACAAAATATGAAACAATACGATGGTGTTATGAATAGTATATGAAAAAAATACATTTATCTAATCCATATAAACAGCTATTACAACTCAGGAACACGTTTAATTCCCATGGAAATAACGTGCCCTTCATGCTTATCATATTTTAACAGTTTAGTGAGAAGGTCCGCGATGTCGTCATCCGAAGCAATCTATTCTATCATTATCTCCTTTTGCTCCACGTCATCTCGGATCATGTAAGCCTTCCGAAGTACATGTCTAGACTTGTTGCTAGACTTAGGCTCCTTAGCTTGGAGGATGGCATCTCTATTATCACAATAGATGGTGATTGGGTCATTTGAACTAGGAACTACGGTTAGTCCTTGTAAAAACTGATGCATCCATATAGCTTTCTTTTCAGCTTTCGAAGCGGCATAGTACTGGGACTCAGTTGTAGAATCTGCTATAACACTTTGTTTGGAACTTTTCCAACTGAACGCAACGCCATTAAGAGTAAAGACGAATCCAGACTGAGATTTCGAGTCATCTCGATCCGTTTGGAAGCTAGCATCCGCGTAACCGATTGCGCATAGCTTAGTATCTCCTTCATAAGTCAATACTCAATCCTTAGTCCTTCGTAATTACTTAAGGATGTTTTTAACAGCCATCCAGTTCGTTTCACCTGGATTGCCTTGGTACCGACTCGTCATACTCAATGCATATGCCACGTCTGGACGTGTGCATATCATGGCATACATGATCGATCCTATGGCTGATGCATAAGGAACACGACTCATGCGCTCGACCTCTTCCGATGTCTTGGGTGCCTGAGTTTTACTCAAATGCATCCCAGAAGTCATTGGAAGGTACCCCTTCTTGGAGTTGGTCATGCTGAACCTTTCAAGAATCTTATCTATATAAGACTTCTGACTGAGTGATAACATCCGTCGTGATCTATCTCTATAGATACGGATCCTCAATATGTGTTGTGCCTCACCCAGATCTTTAATCTGGAAATGGTTCTTTAACCATACTTTTACCGAAGATAAGAGAAGAATATCATTCCCAATCAAGAGTATGTCATCGACATACAATATCAAGAAGACAATCTTACTCCCACTCGACTTGACATACAAGCATGGTTCCTTGACCGATCGAGTGAAACCATTCTCTTTTATCACCTGGTCGAAACGATGATTCCAACTCCGAGAAGCTTGCTTAAGTCCATAAATGAAACGCTTAAGCCTGCACACTTTCTTAGGATTTTTAGGATCAATGAAACCTTCGGGCTGTACCATGTACAATTCTTCCTCCAAATAATCGTTTAAGAAGGCGGTTTTCACATCCATCTGCCAAATTTCATAGTCATGAAAAGCGGCAATCGCTAAGATTATCGGAATGGAACGCATCATAACTACGGGTGCAAAAATTTCATCATAATGCAATCCTTGCACTTGAGTGAAACCTTATGCCACTAGTCGTGCCTTATAGGTGTCTGGTTGTCCTTCTACATAATGCTTTATCTTATAAAGCCATTTGCACTGAAGAGGTCGTACCTTATCAGGCAAATCAACAAGATCCCATACGTCATTCTCATACATGGAATCCATCTCGGATTGCATGGCTTCAAGCCATAGCTTACAGTCGGAACAGGTCATGGCACCTTTATAGGTAGCGGGTTCGTTACTCTCTAGGAGCAAAATGTCATCTCTATCATTCTCCTCGACCATACCAATGTATCTGTCTGGAGTAATGGAGACTCTACCCGACCTCCTAGGTTCCTGTGGAATATTAACCGTAGCAGAAGTTGAAGGAACATCTTCCTCCATCGGTTGCTCGGTTGTTGGTTCTTGAATCTCCGACAGATCGAAGGTTCTATTACTTGACTTGTTCTCGAGAAACTCTTTCTCTAAGAACTTCGCACTAGCCGCAACAAAAACTCGATGTTCGGTAGGCGAATAGAAGTAATGACCAAACATTCCTTTTGGATAACCAATAAAGTATGTCATGACCGATCGCGGGCCGACCTTATCCTCGTGTCTCTACTTGACATAAGCCTCGCAGCCCCAAACCCGAATAAAGGACAAGTTAGGGACTGTTCCCTTCCATATCTCATATGGAGTCTTGTCTACAGCTTTAGACGGACTTCGGTTAAGTATAAGAGCAGCTGACAAAAGAGCAAAACCCCATAGTTAATCAGGTACTACCGTGTGACTCATCATGGATCGAACCATATCAAGTAATGTTCGATTTCTCCGTTCGGACACACCATTTAATTGAGGTGTTCCAGGTGGAGTTAACTGTAATACTATGCCACAGTCTTTAAGGTGTTGATCAAACTCATTTGAAAGGTATTCGCCACCACGATCTGATCGAAGTGCTTTAATCTTTCTTCCCAGTTGGTTCTCAACCTTATTCTGGAATTCCTTGAAATTTTCAAAGGACTCACTTTTATGCTTCATTAAGTAGACATATCCGTATCTACTCAAATCATCCATGAAAGAAATAAAATATCTATAGTCGTCTCTTGCGTTGATTGACATAGGTCCACATACATCAGTATGTATGAGTCCTAATAGGTCATTCGCACGCATTCCAACACCTTTGAAGGAAATTCAAGTCATTTTGCCGATAAGACATGATTCACACGTCCCAAATGATTCGTAATCAAATGGGGAGATAGTCCCATTCTCAATGAGCTTCTTTACACGTTTTTCATTTATGTGTCTCATACGACAGTGCCATAGATAAGTTTGATCTTTGTCACCAACCTTTACTTTCTTATTATTCACATGTAATATGTCCGTGGTTTGATCTAAGATATAAATGTCATTCATGGAAACTGCTTTGCCATAAACCATTTCCTTCAAAGAGAAAATACAGCTATTGTCTTTAATTGAAAATGAAAAACCGTCTTTATTAAGTACGGAAACAGAAATAATGTTCTTAGATAAACTGGGTACATAGTAACAGTTATATAAATACAACTCAAATCCACTCGGGAGTTGGATTACATATGTTCCCATTGAGACTGCAGCAACTCTTGCTTCATTCCCGACTCGCAGGTCCACATCACCCTTTGCGAGAGGTGTGATGTTTTTTAGGCCCTGCAAATGATTACACAGATGAGAACCACAACCTGTATCAAGTACCCAAGTTCCGAAACTTGCATGGTTAATCTCAATCATATGAATACAAGATGACATACCAACAGGAGTGACGCGGCCTGCTTTTATGTCCTCGCGGTACACGGGACAGTTCCTCCTCCAATGCCAAGTCTTGTGGCAATGGTGGCACTCAATGTCACTATCCTTGCTCTTTGCCTTGCTTTGTGAGCTACTAGTCTCACCAGGCTCACTCTTACCCTTTCCTAACTTATTAAACTTTGGCTTCCCTACAGTTAGGTCGTCATGAGCCTTGCCCTTACCTTTGTTCTTGTTGGAAATCATGAGAACATCTTGCTTCATGCTCCCACTCAATTTCATATCCTTCTCGGTCTGTACGAGAAGTGAGTGTAGCTCATGAGGACTTTTCCTCATGTCATTTATGTAGTAATTTGCCCTGAAAAGGGCAAAACCATCATGAAGTGAATGAAGCATACGGTCAATGACTATGCTCTCACTGATTTTGCAATCAAGTGCCTCCAGTTTCTCGACTTTCTCAATCATATCAAGAATGTGTTGGCTAACCAGTTGGCCCTTTTGGAGTTTCGTCTCAAAGAAGCGACATGTATGCTCATCAGTAACGATTCTCGGTGCTTTTGAGAATTCGTTAGTAAGCGTGGTGAAAATCTTATTTGCACCTTGGGCAATGAAGCGTCTTTGCAAATTGGTTTCCATTGCAAAGATGAGTATGTTCTTTATCGCACCCGGTTCCATAACGAAGTCACTATAAGCAAGTGACTCGGTAGCTCTCGCATAGGGGCCTGGGTTTGGCGGTATTGGATCAGTCAAGTACTTGAGCTTGCCGTCAGCAATGGCTGCATCTCGTAATGCCGCCTCCAAGTCCGAAAAGTTGGACCCGTCATTATTCAGTCGCGTGGACTGATTCATGTGATCCATGAAAGTTTTAAGCCAGGACTCGCGTGCGAGTGTGGCACTTGGCATAGGGACATCATTATGGCCAGCCATTTGTTATAAGCAGTATTATCAATATAAAACGAATTCTACACTGCAAAAAAGAAGAAAAACATAATAAGCATACTCATCGATATGAATTAAGTCTAGTGCAAAACTTGTTTAATGCGAAGACTCAAGCATTTATACAATTGACCTCCCTCAAGAATTATATAAATGATCACAAGACTCAATTATCTATAAATTGATAAGCCAACCTCTTGGCTAATTCTACCTTTAGAATTATTGGTCGATAAATTTCTATCTTTAGTCCATCATAATCACGAGAAACTCTTCGGATTATAATGTTGAGGTAAAATAAGTCAACACATACTACTTACCCAACTTAGAAGGGGTCATATGGAGAGTAAGGTCCTATATGCCTACCGACGAAGAAGAGATTCATAATAGTTTGGCCTATAAAGACTAGTCTCAATTTTAGGTTTTAGAGGAAGATCCCATCAACTTTATTTTAATTCATTTTAAGTGAACGATTATCTAGCATGCGAGAATGAATAAACTAAGATGATGGCTTAAAATTCATGTGACATCTTTATGTTTATGATAACTAATATCCTAACTATATGAGTCAATTTTCATGCATTTTTAGTAGTAGGTGGTTTGGTTTAGGCGGAATATGATGCAATAATTATCATGTGAAGAAAAGCAACAAGAACGAAAAATACGTAAAATTACAAAGTCCTAGTATGGCCTATCTACCAAAATGAACAAAATACAACTTTGGAATCCATCCATAATTGGACCCGAAAAGCTTGTCTTGATGTTCCATCTTGGTCCATGTAGCGGGAGTGAGCAATCTGATCTCCATCTTTAGTCTTCTCAAATTACATTTAATAAATTACAAAATATAAACCTATTTACATTCTAATTTAAAAACATAATTTCAAAGAAAACAAAAGGAGATTCGAGATCTCAAAATTACATCAAGATCATGTTTCCATCATTACGAAAACATAATCAACTAAGGCCACACTAGGTAATACAAATTACAACCAATTGCAAAACTACGTAAATAAACCATTCAACAAATCATTCAACAAAATAAAATGCATCAACAATAAATTAGTCATTCAAGACATAATTCCTTAATTATGTAGAGTAATTTATCCAAACCACCTATTTTAAAATGATCAAAATTATGTGACAATTCCTAAATTACTCACAATAATTCCAATCAAACATAATCCAATTCTAATTCATATTATCGTATAATATGAATTAATCCAACATTATTTTAAACCATTTTAAATTAATTGGGTATCCAATAATTGTGAACTTTTTCACAACAACAATCATACATTATCAATATAATGCATAAATAAATATTCGGACAAATAAAAAAAACAAAAAAAACCGAATCAATTTTTTTTTTTTTTATAAAACAGCCACGGGTTTTTATTTTTTAAATCATACATACAAATTAAACATTTTAATTTGATGTTGCTAATATTACAAGATCGGTACAATTATTAACATTTAATCATTATTAAACATTGATACAAACTAGATGATTCAATTTAACATTTTAAAATGAATATCTAAATCATGATTAAATCAATTATCTTAATATTCGACTAATCATAATTGATTTGAACATCATTAAAATTAATGAATCATGATGCAAAACAACAATTTAACATCATGTATGGCGAAAATATATAGCAAAAACAAATGTTCATAAACATTCAAAACAATTTCTATTTACATTTTAATTTAATCCTTTTTAAATTAAAACATCTACAAATTTATCATATTGTCATCTTAACATTTTAAAACAACAATATCAATAAATCAAAATGAAAACAAAAAAAAATAACACGGCCAAAAAAAAAAAATTGAGCCGAAACATAAAAAAAATTTCAGAAAAAATTTAATTCAATATGTCATCATTTATGAAAAAATCATATAAAATAATTTCGTAGCCTATGCTCTGATACCACTTGTGAGAAATATCGGTATATTTCATCATGAAATTTAAGGATTATAACGAAATCATAATATATGAAATGCAAGTCATAAACGAAATGCATAATATAAAACATAGAGATTAGAATCAACCTCCGGTCCTAGCAATATGGCCTAAGAACAAATATCGAGATCGATATTCTCCTAATCGTTGCACCCAAGATGTTCCGAGAAATGCCTTTTTCTTGTGCTAGAATGAATACCAAAATTACCAATAATAATTTTGTGAGAAGTAATGATAATAATGTAGATAAGAAGAGTTTATATCAATCTCTTCTACTCTCTCTTTGACCGTCCAAGAGGTGGAGAAAAAGAGGACTCTTTTTTCTCTACTTGTTTTTAGGTTGTTAGCTTTTCATTTTAATGTATAAAATGTGTATGTCTCATTATTGTCATTTATGTTGTCACATATTAATAAGTCCATACAACATCTTGTAGTCGATTTATTAATACCGGTCTGACATCATTTATTATGACAATATCGCATAATATATATTTCAACTATAAATATCGTATATTTATAATTTGCTAATTAAATATAACAGTTTATATTTAGTTACGAATTAACATTTAATTCGTTTAAGCTTACATTATTTAATCGTATTAAATAATTACATTATATAAATCAATTAGATATAACAGTTTATATTCAATTACGAATTAACATTTAATTCGTCTCAGCTAGTATTATTTAATCGTATTAAATAATCGTATCATCATTACATTGACTAACCTTTTAGTCATATACATCGACTAACCGTTTAGTCATATAAGGCATCAATATGATTATATTTTTCATATAATCATATCTCTCAAACACATCCTTTAGGTGTGACTTTTAGGGACCAGTTGATCACCGCCATTAAAATGACAATAACGTCAAACTTCTAGCAAGCCAACCATTATCGATAAACGTTAATCAACTGATAAGAATACTAAGTATACCCTGTGAACCTGTAAGAGATTTATACACGTTATCACACTAATTGTGGAGGACACTAGCTCAAACAATCACTTCTACTGGAACCAAAAAGGGAGAGTTATTACTGGCAAATATCGGCACCAAAATCATAAACAAGAACATCAGTACTAATTTCAAAGTTGATACCAACTCCAATGTGAGTAATATATGTTTCTTTGGCTTTACTATTTGCCGATATATGACCCATATGACGATGTTACATTATCTTTTCAGGTTGTCTTTCTTCACTCTCAAAGATGTGTCATCACGCATGTATCCTTTTTTATTATTAGTAGGAACCATAATTTTTCCCTTGTCCCTTGTACTAATAAACACTGCCAGCAATATCTCGCTGCTTCTGCTTGTCGTCGGAAGCCTCTCGAGGTACCACCTTATATAACTTATTCTTCTTATTGCTAGATCGTAATTTATTACTCTGATTTTTACCTATTACAGCTATTTTTTTCCGTTGAAAATAGGTTTATGAGATTGTTTATTCTTCATATCTGTTATGATACTCCCTCCGTCCCGGTCTTTTGTTTACCATTTCTATAATAGGAAGGTAATCTATGAGTAATTTGACACTCAATGGGACTATTGTCCACATGTCATCCACCAAGTACCATCGCAAATGGTCCTCTACCATTTCCTTACTAATTGTGCCAAAAGTAAAGGTAAACAAATGACCGGGACGGAGGGAGTATATATTATGGGTAATATCAGTTTTGATGATCGCATGTAACGCGGCTAACACAGCTAACTTGAAATGTGATACAATGATCTTATTTAAGACCTTTGGGGAGGAATGATATTAAGACAAATTTTCATGGTGCTTAGAGCATGTTGTATATAACTATATACTTGATTTCTCAAATTTTGAATACTGAGTATTGAAATGTGGTTTTGTCATATTTTGCAACGTTGAGTCAGACAAATAGCTCTTTACGTATTAGGTCATTCAGTAGAAATTTCACATACTGCAAATTTTGTAATGCAAACGGTATGGGGTCTTCAGTGGTGATAATAATAGTGGTGCGTGTGGTTTTCTCTAGGTTTTTGAGTGAACGTTTTACACAAGATAGACAGTTAATTTGTGCTATCATTTTTGTGTTTCCTGAGTTTTAGAGATATGCCTTTTACATCTTACTCGACTCGTCTGAAATTGATACAAATACAGAGTAGTTGTTTGCTTATCTCCAACTTAACAAATTATAAATTCTATATCTACATTTATTGGGAAAAAGTAATTGCCTAATATTAACATTGGTGTGCCCACTGATTTTATCAGTTTTCTTGAAGAAATGTACAAAGCATAATCTAGATTTTCATTTCGTTCCTACCATTACCTTTTGAAGTTACAAGCTAAGTATGCCCTTCTTCTTGTCGAGTAAGAAAGGTAGCACTAGCAAAGGACAAACTGAGTTTGTGTCGTAAATTGAATAAACCACGATGGACGAATGTGAAATCTGAACTGGAAAATTAAATCTTTATCATTATCCTTTGCTTTGCATTTACGATTACACTAGTGGATAACAAATACCCAATTTGTTCTATCTCTCTTTCAATATTCATTAATGTATAACATACAATCATGTGCCAACGCCTTTTGTATTCACAGGTACATCATTCACGTCTTTTGTATTTACAGGTACATCATTCACGCCTTATGTATTCACAGGTACATCATCTCTCTTTCAATCTTCATTGATGTTTAGGGGTGCAGTATGACAAGCGTGAGAAGCTTCGATATGTTGTGCGGTGAAAATTGGGATTCCATGTGTTATCTGGTGATTCAGTGACGTTCAATGTTAACGGTCAATGTGACGTTGACAAAGATTTAAAGCAGGTTTGTAATTTTTTTCTACGTTTCTCTAGAATTTAATTTCATTCTTCAGAATAAGTATGGGCTGCTTACTAAGCTCCTTGATTTTGTAACTGATAATATAGTATCTGTCCTTTTTCATGGTTAGGCAACTTAATTCAGTCTTTCAGCATATTCCGGAAAATTAATATTTTCTTCAACAAAATGCACTTGTAAATATCAACGTACTAATAAATTAGGTTATTTTTTGTCTTCTTACTGTCATATAACTCTTGTCCTTTTCTGTCATATGCAGGTTCATGCATGTGGCTTCCAAGTGTACTCTTTTGTTGCAATTACATTTCAAAAAATGAGTATGCCATCTATACAAGTCCCATGTCTTTTCCTGTCGCTTCCTAGCTTTATCTGCATGTTAACAACACAGAAAGTTGCTGCCACCTGTTACTATTAGAAATAACTAGTTTTATACCCGTGCAAACAATGCACGAGTTGTATTATCGTATTAGCAGATGTTATTGCGCTATTATGGGTTACATGAGCTATATAGATTAGAATTTAAAACATGTACTCATTATACAAAATATTTTATTTTTAATACATGACTTTTTATATATGCAGTGGTGGTGGAAGTAATTGACGTGGACTCACATATAATGAAAAAAAAAAAGCAATTTATAGAGATTACACATATATTGGGTGACAATTTAATGGAAAAAAAAAAGTATCCATAACGTTTTATTTTGTTTTCATGATTTGATAGAGTATAAAAAATTATTAACATAAAAAAGTATTGAACTTTTGAATTTATAATATTAAGGATTTATGATTAAAAAAAATATTTTTAAAGTGCAAATAATATGTAAAGGTACGTAATTTTCAACTAATTATTTTGATCTAATATTTACCAAATTACTGGTACACAACTCAACTACAATATCCATTTATATAATAATACTATTAATATTGACTATTTACAGCCCCAGTGCCCGTCTTGAACCCAAACTAAACCGAATGGTATACACTAAAAAATTAATATTAAATCCTTTACATTTTAACTCATTTGCATTGACCCATTTACCAACAACTACTCGTAAACACGTACAAAATTGTACGCAGACAAATATTCAACAATCATATAACACAAAAACTTTGGGAGACCGTTTATCACTAAGTTATTGAGAGATGATTAAAGACCACTTACATAGTACCCCTATATGTACCTTTTTGTATCCCTTTTGTTATTGATCGTGCGTCAAAAATAACTTTTGTTTCGTACTAATTCGCATACCAATCGTACATATTTTATCATATATTGTAACCATTTTTATCAATACCTCATTTTATATAAAACGTACCTATTATATTACTTTTTGTACCATTTTTCCAATAATTTATAATTAGTCTTTAAATAAATTTATTGAAAAACCGTCTTTCAGTAGACCTATAATCTAATAAAATTATAAGTAACTAAGTAAGTATCGTAGAACTCTTTGTAAGCTATATATGTATATCTATGTAGGAATAACTAATGAATGCTTTAACACAATATAAATTGGGATGGAGGGAGTAATGTTGAACTTGGTCCATAAAAGCGATCTTTATTAAATTCCGCTCCTTCACCGTTAATTGATACTCATACTACTATTTTTTATTTGGTATAACGAAGAACGCACTTAATCGCATTACAATAGAGGAGAGGGCGGAATCGAACGTGAGACCTATTGTCTACAATACTATTATAGGAATCATTAAACCATACTCCGTATTAACGTGCATTATCATAAATCAAAAACATCAAGCCCCGCTTACCCTTAAGATCAAAACTTAATTAAATCATTATTTGAGGTTTATTGTTTTGTGGTAAGAGTACTTTTTTCTTCAATCTTTCGTACATTAACTAATTAAATCATCACTTTATATTTGTATGCATATTTGTGTAACTTGGATCATTTTTGTAGTTTTTCAAATATGATACAGTGTATATATATTTTCGAAAAAAACATCTATCTAATTTTTTTTAATTATACTATTACGAATCATTTGATTTCAATTTTATTTGATTTTTTTAAACGTAATATTTTTTCTTCAATATTTTCCCAATATGTTATTTATTCTTTCTTTCTAATTTTTGAATATACTTTATTTTTTTACTTTTGCGTGAAAAAAGAGATCTACTTAGAATGCTAAAGAGCATTTTATTTATTAATATAGTTTTACAAATGGCGTTTTTCAATAATTTTGAGTCTAATAATATATTTTGATAGAACAAATTATACATGAATAATTTTTGTTTTTATCAATTTACTTTTTATGGCACGTTCTCTGTTATAATTACTCCGTATTAGCATTCCTATTTTTTTTAAAAACAAAATTCGAGTGTTTCATTTTTTTCTACATTTTTTAGTTTTCATGCAACACAAATGTTAATGTATGGTTTTGTATAAACGTGCAATCTAAAATTAAATAAAAATTGAAGTATAAGTTAGAAAGTAATTAATTAGAAGGACAGAATATGGGGCCCATTTTGCTTTTTTCCTTCCCTTAATCAAGGAGCGATCACAGAATTCAATCGCAATTATTGTGCTTATATATAGATAGTTTTAAACCCGTGCAAAATTGCACGGAATGCCTATAAGAAATTAGTATAAACAAATGTCAATCAAATATGCCACATTAATGTGTATACTCTATCTCTTTTGTAATAATTATCCATTTTTTTGCCTTCACATGATTTAGTGCACCCATTTTTTTAATATATTAAATTTTTTCTTTATAACGATGGAATTTTTTTCATTTCTTAAAATAATGATATACAGAGTATATTTTTATATATATCTATGGTAAAAGTTTATAACTTTAATTCGAGAAAGTAAAAATGAAAGTTCAAAGTATGAAGAAATTGCTTTTATTGTCATGCTTCAAATGGATATTAAAAAGTACATTCAAGAAAAAAAGTGTAATATAAACTACGATTGTCATAAGTCATAACCGCAAAGTCATATTTTTCCATCTATAATGTCGGTGATAGACTTAACAAACTGATAATATAATAGAATGAATGAATGCCATATTTAAATTATTACATAGTAACCACAACTTTTACTATTTATGGTTGGATTTTAGGGAGAAGGTCGATTTTATTAAAACTCCAAAATTTGTCTTTAAACCACATTTTGTTATATTAGATATAATGCCTCTGTCACTATCGCAGTTAAGAAATGTCACACAATTATTAAATCGTACGTTTCATTAGAACACGTTTAGTTAGTATTAAACTTTGATATTGGTGGATGTTTTGTCTTTGATTATTGCTTAATCATAAGTTTTCATCAATGTACTATTAATCGATGCTTGAGTAATGTTACCACGGGTAAAGAAACTAACACCTTTATAATTTTTTCTAAAGTATATAACAAAAACTATATCCTAAATTTTCAATAATGTCATACCAACTAATATAATATCTAAACGGTATTACTTAAAGACTCACAGACTACAACATTATGAATTTTTTCCGGAAATATAAGTTATAGAAATTTATATCTCAATATAATCCACATTGATGCTTCTACACTAAGATTTTTTGAAAACTTTAACACTTAGTCTAATAAATAAAATATTACTAATATGACTAAATCACGTGTTCGACTTATATCTATTATTCTTGTAAAAAAAATTACAATAAAAATGAGTTAAAATATTACTTATTACTTATATTCAAATATCACACAGTCTAGTTAGAAATTACAAATTCATCTAACATACCTTAAATTGATTAATTTAGATTAGCTACTCTACTTTATTTAATCTAATGCCTCTTTTTTAATTAAAATTAATTTAACTTAATTAAATAATTCAATTGATCCAAATTTAACTGAGGTAAAACTGTTGACACAAATTCTTGTTTTAGATTAAGTCTCGTGTCGTGTTCGTGTTTTGAGAACCCAGCCTAAACCCGACCCAATTAAGTCTCGTGTCGTGTTCGTGTCGATTCGCTTACATAAATGAGTCATTAAACCACAACTCCAACCCGTTAATTGTGTGTCAAGTTCATATCGTGTCATTATTTGCCGACTCTACAGTAAAATCTAAGTAAAAAAATACAAACTTGATCTATCTTCTACCGTAAGTATCACAATGAGGACAACGGACATTGACTATTAATAAATGGGCTTGCGTCCATCTTATCCATCATTCCAATATATTAGCTTTAAGAGACCCACATTTTAGTGATCAATCTATCTATTAACCTTATCTTCTTATTTTCATCTTACACCGCCCCCATAGTACCACCTAATCGCATATCCCTTTTATCTCATATCTCCAATGTTATTAGCGGTGCTTTATTAATCTTCCAGATTGGTTTTCATCTGTAATATTTTTAATTTTTTAACTTCACTACCCCTATAATAAAATGTTGTTTTATTATCTTTTTTTTAAGTATATTGAATGTTATATATGTATTATATATATACTATGATCAGTCCATATTTTTTTTCCTGAAAGTTATTTTTAACTATATGTATTTCAAATGTCAACAACGATTGAATATATTCACAAAGGTATGACTTTTATTTTCTATTTCTAGAGCAAAATGTGTATTATTGTATTTTTTTTTTATTTTCAATTATTTTTTTGTTCTTTAAATAAAATATATTCAACTTGACATAATTCGTAAACTTGTTAAAACTTATTATTTTTTGAATGGCTAATATAATACGGAGTATTATTTTTACTTTAATTTATTTATGGATGTATTTTTTTTTATTACGACCTTAGTTGATTTATTATTGATGTCAATTCTTTTGAGTGTAGCATATGTAAATATTTAACTTCTCTACATAGATATATTTAATAAATTAAATATTTGATAAATTTTGGAATAGTGAAATTAAACTTGACTTTTGATAAAATTTGGAATAGTGAAATTAAACTGGACTTTTTAAACTCAAATTAAATGGTGACATGAAAAAATTGAAAAAGTAAAAAAGGAGGGGTGTGTAGATGAGTGGCGCAATGTGAAGTGTCTAAAATTGTTTAATTTAATAGAATGAAGTAGTAGATTATGTGTATATGTGTCTCTTTTCTGTTGTTGTTTTGTAATATTGCTCTGAAATTGTTTCTTTGTTGCATGTACTTATTGGAATTTTCCCTATACTATTCATATAATAACTAAGAAGGACTCAAATCTTTTTCCTCTCGCCTTTAAATATCCTATTTGTTTCACATCTTACCACAAATTACATTCTCTACGACTACACTTTTTATCATTGACGCCATCAGTTTAAAGGAGATCTTACTTCAGTACATTAAGTTTAAGGTAAGTACATGTATATAATTGTGTTAAATTTTCTTTATGCATGAACAAAGATAGTTTTTCTTTGGAGTACTACTTATTAACACTGGAAAAAGCCAATCCGAGTCCGGTATTATCTGATCGTTAACTGCATAAACTCCAAAATAAATATATGCGTCATAGTTTATTAATTTTTGCAGGTTAATATAGACATCATTTCTACATTGCCTGTAAACTAAAGTTTTGATTTTTTTTCTTTTTCTCATGTAAGTTACTTCTATTGTATCGGTGTACGACATTTTAGCTTAATGGCTACGAGGCTAGGACTATGCTTTTACCAATTTATACACGAGTGTTTGGTGGTTAATCCGACAGTTCCTATTTATGTTTCTAAATTTTCCGATTATGAAACTGCCATTTTAAAATCGGACGTAGTATAATAGAATAATTTTGGTGAATAGTTAGTTGCTTTTTTTTTGTGGTTTTGTAACTCTAAATTTAGTTGAACGTTATTACTTAAACTAAGTTAGGATAAACTGATTAACTTCAAAGAAATAAACTCATTATCGCTTTATATGAAAGACAAACCGATCTCTATGATAAATAAAAGACCGTTAGCGACTTCTACTTCGATTTTCTCCTGTGTTTTCTACTTCGTATTTACTTTTTTTTGGCAGGAAAATAGGTAATGTTTATTGTTTTATTATGAATTTTTTTTATTTTTTTAGCTATACAAAGGTTTTTTATATTAATACATTAACCATCAAATATAAGTGAAGGTACCTTACAAAATAGATATACACTACTTTTTGGATCTCTTTTTAAATGGACTCAAAAAATACGTTATCAGGATTAACCAAGCTATTGGTCAATGTGATTTTGCATACGATTTTTTTTACAAGTTTATTTACTAAGTTTTTTATCACTGTAATATATACACATTTTATCTATGCGAACTTTTTCCGTTGCGTTTGAATATTTACTTGTCTTTTTTTTTCAAATATATCTATTTATTTATCAACTAATTTTATGCTACATACTTGTATATTATTACAATTATTTTGTTGATCGTATAACAATTTAATATATGTAAAAATATTACTTTTTTTACTATACATTTTTTGTCAAGTTTATATTATTCTAAGAAAGAAAACGGACAGATCTAACGCTATAGGCGTTGTACTTATACCTTATCATTTACATTAACCTTCTATTACGTCTTATCTCCTTCCAGGGGAGAACCCAGTAGGTAGCAAGGGGTGGCGGACGCTATCCCAAAGCAAAAAAACATAGTTTAGACGTTCGTATTTTGTTTAAACGCTCGTATTTTGACACCCCAAAATCTGAGAGTAAAAGAATAATTACTTTAATAAAATCTACTTTATATAAAAGCTAAAACATTTAAGATGTTTTTATTGGTTGATGAAATTAATGAATAAAAAAGTAATTGGCCCCACCACTCTCCTTCCTATTAATTAATTACCCTCTCTCCTCCTCACCTCTATTATGCTAATTAATTACTCTTTCATACAAATCTATTTTTTTAAACAATTTGATTTTAATCTATGAATAAAACTAAATTATAAATGAAAATAGTTTGGTTTTGATTTATAAATAATTTATTGTATACGTCTAAGGAAAAATTTTTACACTAAAATTCATAAAAAAAATCACTCTAAAAATTATAGAAATCTTATACTAAAATTTAAGGAAGTTAGGAAAACAAAACTTAGTCATATAGATTTATAGTTAATCAAAAACCAAAACTTAATCATACAATATATCATGCGAAACAAAAATTTATGTTAAGTAAATTAGGCAAAATATGCTTTTATCAACACAAGATTAAGTTTCATGCCCGGTTAGGAGAATTATTTTATGTCTTATTTATTAGCACAACGTTTGAATAAAACTCATTTATATACTCTTTAATCCAATAATAACTCTTATAATTAGGACCCGGTGTGTGCTATTTTTTTTTGCAGGGTTAAATTTAAAACTAGTATAATAAAAAGGCAAAGTATCTATACAGAAAATTGGGGTGGCTTAGTGGTAAAAACCTATAAGTATAGAGAAGAAAGTTTAGAGTTTAACTCCTCTATAGTTACTAGTTGTTGTATGGCGCGCTTCGCGCGCCATACCCAAGATATTTAAGTCAGGAGTGTATGTGTCTAAAAGAAGCGTTTAAAACGTAATTTTGGGGTCAAAATCATTCAAAAGCTGCACGAAATAATTTTATAACGTGACTTTGTCCCAGTATACATTTTTTATATTATTAACTTCTTATGTTGTTTGCCTAACATTTTATTTTAACTTGATCACGCTTACAACAATAAAGTAGTTTGAAGTTACAATTATTTTTCTAAATTTTTTTTGTTGAAATATAAGAATTGTATTGAATAAAGAATTACATCTAAGATATGAAAAAACTAACCAAAACAATGACATGAAAGTAAGAACTCCTAATGCAACTCTGCTATGCTTGTGCCAATTGATGCTACTACTGCTACTAAAAATTTACAAAATCAGTCTCATTTGTATAGCTTCTCAATCCACCTCTTTACCTCTTACACTCAACTCATTCACGAAATCTTGTCTCTTCTCGTTCTATTTCAGTTTCACTTCAGTACTGAACAGTTCAAGCTCTTACACTTATTTCCTTCATAAAATCTTGTCCCTTCTCATTCCATATTAGTTTTAGAAAGTCCAGTAACTGAACTCTTTGAGCCACCACACAAGGTCTGTCCAAGTGTGTATTCGTTCATGCACTGGTTTCTCTAAAACCAAATCTAGTAAATGCTTGCATTAATCAGGGTTCTAATCACATTAATCACCTACAAATCCATATACTTCAGCTGGCTTTGGGCCACGTTGACCAGATAGACCAATTTCAGAAGCCTAGTCTTCAACATCCAGGAATGAACCAGTATCTCTTCTTTTCCCGGACAGACTGAAAATTCTTCTTGGGCTATTGACAGGGGACAGATCGGCCATGTAGACTCATTTGAGGCACTACCTATTAAGCCATACAAGTTGAACTCTCGTCGATATCAGGAGCGTCCATGGTCTTTATGAACACATATAATTAAAACCCTGCAAGTCATGTGACTAACCATATAAAATCAATTCAGTTTTCAGGCAGATTCACACTACAATATTTCCATCCAATATGAATACTAAATTACCTTTAGCCAATATATAAAAGAAAGGAAGACCTACCTTTTACCAATTAGCGTAAAGTTTAGATTTGTTTATAGCTTGGAGTACTACACATTCCAAAAAGACACTGACCCAGATAGTGATTGAGTTTAACAGAGCACTTATGCCTATAGGTGAAGACATATCCATTCATCTACATGGTAAAATTTAGAAGTAAACAATTCAGAACTGATTTCAAATGAGTAATCACAAAGGCTATATTTTTTTGTGGAAATAAATGGGAAGTCAAAAGTTGATGAAGGCCATCATAACTTCATAAGTAATAACATTACTACACTCTCTCAAAGGCTCTTGCTATGGCGACATAATGGGGGTTAGATAATTAGATGTATGCAACCTTACATAAAAGAAAAGACGTGATATATAAGATGAGCACCAAATGGTACACATTTTGGAATATTAGGCTTATCAGCTATGCCCTTTTTATTCAGAGAGATGAAGAACTAATAATGCCTAAGCTCTGAAATCGGTGTTCACAATAATCTGGGAAATGGGCAGAGAAAAGATTAATACGAAGTACATACTTAATGAAATGAAATCAGCATTTCAGAAGAAATTGCATCAAACAAAATTTAAAGAAAGCTACACGAGTTTCTGCCTAGTCAATTTTAAACTTTCAAGAGAAGTAGACAAATTCACATAGGACATGCAGGATAATAATGACACCAAAGCACTCCTAATCGACGACGCAGAGGTTAGTTGTTTTGTTGTGCAACGAGACTTGCGTTTTTGCAGCCAACTGCTATGACGTACAACATATTAGGCAATGACAAGGAGCTGGATAATGACTCAGTTTTTAAAAAACACTACTTTTAAATTCCAATGAGTGACAAAGATTCATTCATCTCTTCTTTGCTCATTTAGTAAATGGGCAAAGAAGAGATTAATGAATACAACATAAATGAAATGCAAACAATATTTCAGAAGAACCCTTTATAAAAAAAATAAGAAAGCTCCAACAGTTTCTTCTACCCACTCAATTCCAAACTTTCCAGAGATGTAAACAAAAGTCACATAGGACATATTGTATCATAATGACACTTGAAAAACACTCCTATTCAATGATAATATTGGGTATTACCACAAGTTAAACAACTTTTGTGCTAAATTGCTGAATAGCGGTCATTTTTAAGGATTACTACGCACATGGTTAAGCAATCTACTTCCTCTTGTTAAAAGGAACCATGATCATACAATCTCACCATGAATTCATTTGCTTTCTTCAACCTAGCTTGATGAATTGATGATTTTCAAACTACACAGTAAAGTAGTAAACTACGAAGGATGAAACCCTCTATCCTCTTGCTAATTTCATTTCCTAACTTGTCGTAGCTTTTTTTATACTTCCAGATGCTTTTCCGAAGCCAATTTAAATTTTTCCGAAATATTTTTTCCACTTAAATCAATCAACCATCCATAAACATACACGCTACCCTCATTTATTAACTCCATAAACACCCTCGCTGGAAATGGAAGAACATCAGCATTGCTATAACTAAATAGCCAATGTTTTCACAATGTTAGAGTACTATTACATGACACATTTAAATTCAGAATGTTACTCTGAACTGCTCCCAAGCACCCCAAACAACCCAAGGCAAGCAACGTAACCCATTCCATCCAAGAACTTTCAAAATGTTACCGAGAAAAGCAAAAGTAGACCAAACTTAACCTTTGTTGCGAACACATTAAAGGGCCCTGCACCAGACCCCATGACCTGTGAATACTGAGTTGTTGCATCTCCACAACCATCAGACCAACATCGCAAGCAATTCTGACAGTATCATAAGGGTGAATCACGCCTATCAAACTTAGGTTCCCTTGCACATTCTATTTCTAACTCAATTTCTTTGGTTCAGTCAAATGATTCTAAGGCTAACCTGTAAATTGAAGAAATTAATAGTACGAAGCCTTGTCTGGAACCTAAATGGCCGGGGATCCTCAAAATGAGATTTAAATCACTAAGAAACCAAGCCACCGGAGAAAGAACATGACGAACTCCAGTCACTTAGTCATTTCCTTAGAGCATCATAAGAATCACTCTCTCCCACCTCA
This sequence comes from Heliosperma pusillum, assembly GCA_022085475.1. NCBI lineage: Eukaryota > Viridiplantae > Streptophyta > Magnoliopsida > Caryophyllales > Caryophyllaceae > Heliosperma > Heliosperma pusillum. The sequence continues at coordinate 54,493 of JAIUZE010003731.1, forward strand.
TACAATGACATCATAACGTAAACTCTAATTTAAGTGATTGTCATTATCAATTTCAGACACAGAAAGAAACTAATAAAATTAGGAAATAACTCAGTGAAAAAGGGAACCTAATTGTAGATTGAAAGCAAAATCGAATCCAATCAAGGAAAAAGGGGAAGAGTAATCAGGAAAAAAGGGGGAAAAAGTCTAACTTGAATTGGAGTAGGAATATAATTAATAAGCTGGTAGGATTATTTTTTCATGACTTGTGTAGCCTCACTATTTCATGGAAAATGAAGGTTAAGATGAACATTGTACCTCTGTCACAGCAGTTATTCCCAAGTTCCCAACAATGGCCACTTTTAACTCCCTGCAAAATCCACACAAAGACACATTAATATACTATTTACTCCACAATAACGAGTAAATAACTTAGGAGATTAAGATAAAATACAGATAAATTGTTACTTTCAAAGAAAAAACGAGGACCGTAAAGAGAATTTCCTATCATTTAAGCTTTGCTGGTGAAAAGGAGTATACCACAAATAAACTCTTGTTTTGTTTCAGTTACAAATAGTTCACCAAGCACTACTTAAAACTGTTGAAAGTACAACTAACCTTACTTTACTTACCATGTTTTGCTCCTTTCTTAAAGTTCAGCACTCTGAGAGGAATGGCCCTTCCAACACCAAATTGTCTTGTATTATCACACCCTTATATTCCGTAGTGAAAAAATCGGTGTGCTCTTGAGTGAACTGAAAATAAAAAGTGCTGTTTTAGTATTTCATTTTCTTGCATCAAGCCTTGTCGCTCACAGATGGAGTGACAGTTTAATATATATGTCGATGTCGAAACTTGTCTGCTCAGAAACTGTCGTATTAGTTTGACCTAGCTTAGCTAAGATGCTTTTGCCTGGTCCAAAACTCATATACGCACAGAAATCAGATTAGAAACTAAGTATTTATTGGTGATCTCCAAAGTAGAGATAAAAAATAAATCAAAGCAACATTTTTTTCCTACCGGTTACCTTTAATCATGAAATAGCTTTGAGCCTAAAACAATCTATGTCATGAAAGCTGTGAACATTTACATCCATTTTTCACCCATCATACAAGCTGAGAATTTGCCTAGAAAAGAATCACACAAGAACGTTTAGTTAACAAAAAAACAAGGACATCGTGTAAATCCACCATTGGAATGAAACAAGAGCCAATTAACATTATGAACAAATCAACATTAATTTTACCAGAAAAAGGTATGAATTGACTAAAAACTTGAATATACACTCTTTTCATAACATATCATCCAACACCAGAAAAAGCCCCAACTTAAGAAATCAGAAATAACCCAATTTTCTCAAGCACAATAAAAATTAGTTAAGAATAACATGATTTAAAAGCATATTAAAAGAAATTAAGACAAAATAAGACAAAAGATCAGAGATTTGGGACTAAAACACATCTTGTCAATCGAAAGATATAATCTTTTTGCCTATTATATCTGACCACCCAACAACAATGACAATAACAACTACTATCAGAAACCAAATTATTTGAGATCAAACAGGCAAATTCGAGATTAAAAATCATACCTTTAAAAACGGGGAAGGGGACATAGAATCTCAATTAGGTGAACCCATTTGTAGTTTTCTTAAGTTCACCATCTTCTCCACCATTTTCTGCTAAGAGACATAACAAATACTCTGTCATTGAAAAACTCTAAACAGGTAAACAACTATTACGTAGCTTAATTCCCGTAACAAGGATTAGCTGGTAAGTAGCTTGATTGGCAAAACAAGGGAACTCTCTATGGACGGGAAAAGAGTGGTCAGTCTGAACGATTGCAATAAATGTCAAATTAAGTAACTGTAGATAAATCACTATCGCCAAGCAGTCCACTTACTAAGTTTGCCTATGTGGCCAATTGGCTCTCCAATGACACTCATAATAGGACCAAAGGTAGCTCTTTGCACTGGAATCTATCCACATACACACAATTATGAACAAAAACCACATGGAGAAAATACAAATAAAACAATCATGATCACTAAAACACTATACCTTTAAATCCATACAATAGCTAAAACAATAAATCAACAGAAACTATCATTTTTCAACAATCTTTCAAA
>JAIUZE010003732.1:0-69383 GCA_022085475.1 Heliosperma pusillum
TCAATCGAATGACGCCGAGTACCCCAAATTTGGTAGCTAAAATTCACCAAGGAGGCGGGAAAGAGCTCGAGCCACATAACAAGCGGTACGCTACATGCAAATAACACCACCTCGCAAGTACACAACATTTGACGGCTGGGTCGATCAACGCAAAGCGTTCAAATCTCAACAACTTTGTTGTATGCCCACTACACATGCAATTAAGCAGTAGGATACATCCCCGTTCCGACATTCCAGCCTTACGATCGTGGAGGTAGCCAAGGAAATGAGAGCACAAAGCACAAGACAAAATAGTGCTCAAACCGTAACATTTGTAAAACCGACTCAAAGTAAAACATACCAAAAACCGTCACAAAACATGTGATACAAGCGAATGAAATATCATGTATTTGAAACATTTATAATTAAAGTCATTCCGTAAATTTATACGATAAATGAACCATCGGAAATATTATAAATGAAAACCAGAAACAAAATTCACAAAGAACATCCAGCAGGTGCCAGCCGGTCAGGTGGACCGACTGCGGGTCACCCGGCTAAGGCCAACCATCATATGAAATCCAACTTTGAAATACAGAGTGTCCCAGCCGGTCAGGTGGACCGGCTGCCGGCTACCCGGCTGGGACCTAAGGTGTTATGAAAAAACCAAAGAAAAAGGGTGAGGTGTCTCAGCCGGTCGGCTGACCGGCTGCCGGTCGGCCGGCTGAGACCAATTTCATGCATCAAATATTACTTGACATAAGAATATACAGCCACTTCCCCAGCCGGTGGTCTGACCGGCTGCCGGTCGACCGGCTGGGGTCTATAATGCACGAAAATCACAACATTCATCCATGTTCAACATTCAATCATCTCAACTATTATCATAATTCATCCATTCTCATATCAATGCTCAAAAAACAACAACCATCAACAATAATACAAGTCCTAAACTTACTAACCGTATTCTACTTACGATTCCTAACATAGAAAACACGTAAAACACGTACATGATATCGAGTAACCCTTCACTGTTACCTTATTGCGTCTTCACTCCGCGTCAAGGTCCTCTTCAATTAGGAAATAGTCTTTGTCGGGATCTTGGAGGTCACCACCTACAAATAGTTAATAAAAGATGAAATTACTTCACCTTGAGAAAGACGGAAAGTTTGAAAAGCGAGAAAGGCGGTAATTTTATTATCAATACGGATAGAGGAAGCTAAGAGGGGAAGAATAAGACGAACTTAAGTGAATTTGGGCGAGAAACGAATGAGATATGACGATTCTAAGCTTGGATCAAAATAGAGGCAAGGGTTTTTTGGGATTTCTTAAGGAAGAAGGAATGTTGAATTGAGTTGTGTGAATGAAACTAGGTTAAGGGGAGTATGAGATGTGTAAGGGAAAAAGTCAACAAAAGTCAAAGTCGACCTAAGACGGAATTCGCTTGAAATCTCGCGGAAAATCCAAATACGAACTCGGAAATTCTAAATTCGACTCGGAAAATTAAATTCTAAATTAAAACTAAAATTCGCTGAAAAGTATCCGTAAAATATTTTCACTTTAAAAATAGGGTACATTTCCGGGTGTTACAATTTGTGGATTTATCAAGTTCATCATTGATTCCTTCAATAACTTCTTCATTATTGTCTGGCTCGTCTTCCCTTGAAAGGCGAAAGTCTGGATCATTCATGTCTTCTTCTTCATTCTGTTCAACTTGCTCAGGCACATTATCCTCATCAAATACAACATGAACACTTTCTTCTATGCACAAAGTTCTTTTGTTAAAAACTTTAAAAGATTTACTATGGTTATAATACCCAACAAACACAGCTTCGTCACTTCGTGGATCAAATTTGCTTAAATTACTTTTTCCATTATTATGGACAAAACATTTACTACCAAAGCAACGAAGGTGTGCTATATTGGGTTTTCTCCCTCTTAAAAGTTCATAGGGAGTCTTTTTGAGAATAGGTCTAATCATAGCTCTATTGTGCACATAGCATACAGTATTAATGGCTTCTGCCCAAAAGCTCTTAGGAAGGCCACTACACAAAAGCATAGTGCGGGCCATGTCCTCTATCGTTCTATTCATACGTTCCACGACACCATTTTGTTGTGGGGTTCGTGGTGCAGAAAAGTTATGTCCTACACCATTCTCCTTACAATATTCTATAAAAGCTTGATTATCAAATTTGGTGCCATGATCCGTACGAATGAAAACTAACTTTTTATCATACTTGTTTTGGGCGAGCTTCATTAGTACCACAAACTCATCGAAAGTTTCATCTTTAGTAAATAGAAAGATAGGCCATACATACCTTGAGTAGTCGTCGACTAGGACGAATACGTACCTTGATCCACCACGGCTTCTAACTTTCATAGGTCCACATAGATCCATGTGTACCAACTCAAGTGGACGCTCTGTACTTACTACTCTTTTCGGTTTGAATGAAGATCTAACTTGTTTACAACGGGCACATGAGTCACACATCTTTTCTTGTTCGAATTTGCTTGAGGGTAGACCCTCAACTAAATCCCAAGACTTAAGTTTCTTTAAAATCGTTGGACTGATGTGTGCAAACCTCTTGTGCCACAAGCATGAGTCATCCACAGTGACTGTCATGCACGTAAAGGAACTTGTAGTGACTTTGTTTAAATCAATCATATACACGTTCCGTTTACGTGAGCCTTCTAAGATAACATTGCTAGTTCCTTCAACTATGATACGACAAACATTTGAATGAAAAACGACTTTGTTGCCTTTGTCACATAATTGAGAGATACTTAGCAAGTTATGCTTAAGGCCATCTACCAGATATACATTATTGATAGCATGTGAAGAAGATATACCAATCTTACCTACACCGATTATATTGCCCTTCTGGTTGTCTCCAAAGGTGACCTTGCCACCGTTGAAGGGCTCTAGTGAAAGAAAAAGATTCTTGTTTCCGGTCATGTGTCTCGAACAACCACTGTCGAGATACCATAGGTTATTTTCTTTCACTATTATCTGCAAGAGAATCAAATACAGCTTTTAGGTACCCACGCTAAGTTGGGTCCTTTTTGGTTAGTGACTCTATATATTTGATCCTTCCTAACCCATACTTGTCTAACAATTCTTTTCTTCTTAACATAGGGTTGTCTAGGTTTATTATAGTGATTATTGTTACGACGCACATTAGGGTTAAATGACTGCTTCTAATTCACATAAGATTTAGGTTTTGAAGGTACAGATGTGTAATCGAAAGCTATGTCATAAAACCATCTAAACTCATTATTTCTAACCTCATCACCTTGAGGTTCAGGTTCAGACTCATTAACACTAGACACGTCATGTTCTTTAACAAGGTCTGTTTGATTTTTGTTATCATTGTCGTATTTAACACAATTATCTTTGACATGACCGTTGTGACCACAATAATTGCAAATCAGATATTCTGAAAGCTTGAGGTACTTCCTTCTTCTGAAATCACGGTCAGAAGGAGTGGATTTGCACTTATCATGGTCTCTACGACTATAACATTCATGACCTAGACCCATCTTCATGTTATTGTTAGATTGTTCGGTAAGGAAGTCTAAGACCTTCTGACTTCCTTCCCACTTATCATGAACTTTTCGTGCATGTAGGAGCAATTCCTTCAAAGACTGAATTTCTTTTTCACATGACGAATGGTCTACATTCGAGTCTTTGGAGGGATTGTTCTTTTTAAAATTTTCACGAAAATCATTGAAACGCTTGTTCAAGATAAGTTTCTCCTCATTATGTTGGCTTTTGGCTTGAGAGAATTCAGCCTTTATATCTTTCAATTGCTGAGAGAGAAAGGAGTTTACTTTCTCGGTGATCAAGGATAACAACTTCCTTTGCCTTAGCTTCAGATTGTAAAAGCTCATTGACTTTCTTCAATTCTAAAGTTATTGCTTTATTAGCAATAACTTTGGCTTGAAGATGCTTAATGTTGAGCTTTAACTCTGAGATTATAGCTTCATTAGCTATAACTTTAGACTCAAGAGCTTCTTTCTCAACATTAGTCTTGTCTGAAGTTATAGCTGAAGTTGCCATAACTTTAGACTTGAGCTTTTTAGCTTTGGCCTTAAGAAGTTGGTTTTCCTCAGCAATATCAAGAATTTGTTCTTTAATATCTTTTAATTCAAGATTCTATTCATGACAATGATCTAAGGCTTCTTCAAACTACTTAATTAAAGACTTCTTAGATAAATTCTTAACTTGCGTTTTAAGTTCAAGATGACTAACCTCTTCGTCATCTTCTGAATCTGGTTCTGAATCTGAGTTGCCAACAAGACACATCTCGGATTCGCTTTCATTTTCGCTGTCAAAAATTAGGTCAAGACTGACGTTGCTTAGGCACAAGTTGGCAACTTCCTCTTCCTCTGACTCGTCGTCCTCTGTGTCGAGATCTCCCCAGCAATAAGCCATCACAACTTGCTTGAATTCCTTCTTGGTTTTGTCTCGTTGATTTTTGTCTTTGATTTTCTTCCATGTGGGGCAATCCTTGATCATATGATCATTATCCCCACATTTGAAGCAACCACGACTTGAGAGAGACCCTTTTGACTCAATTGGCTTTTTGTAAGATTTGTTGGTATTATTGTTAAACGTTTTCCCTTGTGGTTTATTAAAGAATTTTTTCTTAAAACGTCTAGCAAATAACACCGTTTCATCTTCAAGATCCCAATCTTGTCTTTCACTAGATTCGGCTTGTAACACCACTTTCTTGCTATTACTATCATTTGCCTCATCTTCTTCAAGAGTGATCTCGTGAGCCATTATGGTTCCAAGTAGCTCTTGATAAGATAGGTCAGATAGGTCTTTACATTCCTCAATTACCGTCACCTTAGGTCTCCATCCTTTAGATAGACTTCTAAGGATCTTTCTGGCAATTTCCTCGGAGTCAAAAGTTTTTCCAAGATTTTTTAATTCATTAATGATACTAGAGAAGCGAGTGGACATGCTGTCAAGCGATTCATTTTGTTCCATGGAGAACAGTTCGTATTTTCGCATAAGTAGTGCAATATGTTGCTTTTTGACAACAGTTGTCCCCTCAAAGGCTAACTCAAGACCATCCCATATTTCCTTGGCAGTTGAACTAGATGAGAAACGATCAAATTCAGTATGGGTCATGCCGTTTTGCAACAGACTAATAGCCTTTGAATTTTTCCCAGCTTTCTTATAATCTGCCTCAACATAGTCATCTTCTTTCTTTTCGATGGAAGTGCCAGTAGCGGATCCAAGCATGATCTTATTAGGACCATTCTTAATGATTAGCCAACACTCCCAATCGTTACCCTTTATGAAATGGGTCATCATATTTTTCCATAAACTGTAGTTCTTCCCATTGAATACGGGACACTTCAGATGTTTGGAATCCATTAAAATAAAATTAAATGCAGCAGAAAATAAATAAAAATAAAAAGATAAATGGATCAGACTCCTTGATGTAAGGCAATCAAGAGCACGAGGCTCTGATACCAATTGTAGAGTCTATTGATCAAATACGAAAGAGGGGGGGGGGGTGAATTGAGTATTAAAAACTAGCCCCACTTTTTCGATTTATATGATATGTAATTAATTATTGGATCTTATGAATTAAAATCAACTAATTAATTAATCAAAGTAAGCGCAAATAACGAAATAACGAAAAGTAAAGAGATAAGAGAGAGGCACACGATTTTTGAAGTGGTTCAGTTTCACACGTTGAAACCTACGTCCACTATTCTCGATTAATAATTTTAAGTACCTTTCTACGGATTACAAAAATTACCAACCCACTCGTATAATCAACACTATGATTATAACTCAAGGTGAGTATCGCTAAATACTCTATACTATCTTACGCTAATAAGAAAGTACAATATAACTCACACAAATTCCCGTTAAAGAATTGTAAGCTTATAATAATGTACTATTATCCAATAACGTATTTCACTCAAGCGATTGATAATAATTGACGCACGACTTTTTTGAAAAACAAACTCTAAAAATAATAAATATTTTGCTCAAAGGTTTGCTTTAAAACGATTTTGGAAAATCAATACAAGTCAAAATATGTGCCGTGTGATGCTCTTGTATTTCGTGTGTATGTCGTGACTTTTTTAATTAATATAGGAATGAGTATTTATAGTAGTAGAGTCATAGTAGATCTAAAACCCTAGTATAATATTTAATAAAGATATTTATCTTATCATAAAATAATATTTGCTTATCTTTTAGAAATATCTATATCTCAAAATATTATTTGGTTTATCTTGTAGAAATATATTTATCTTTATATCTCAAAATATTGTTGTAAAGATATAGTAGAATCCCAGATTAGGTAAACAAGGGAAACAACCTAAGGAGGCCGAAATCCCTAGCTCACGAAACCCTAGGAGGCAAGCATCCCTAGGTGGCACAATCCCTTGGTTTACACGAAACCCTAGGTGGCTCAAACACTAGGTGGGCTAATTAGGTTAACAACAAATTTAGATAGAATATATTAGAAACCCTAGGTAGCATGACAACCCATAAGTTGTATTACTAACCAATAGAATCTCATAAATATATTATCTAATAAAACTTTTGATAAATATAAAAATACTCTTTCACTTTTGAAAACATTTAAAACATTTTATTTCCAAAATCATGCATCAACATTTATCATCCAAAGTTATAGGCTAAAGCTATAACTTTGAACATAAAATCTCTCGAATGGAATAGTTACCGAATGACGACCTAGACTATCTAATCTTCACAAAGATCTTCAGTATACGGATCATCTCTTCATCTTGATCACAAAGACCCTCCATCTCGAGTCTTGTGTAGTTTGATGTAGATCTTGTTTGAAGCGATTTTCATTAAAGTTATGCCTGGTTAGCTATAACTTCCATGTTCACTTCCAAAGTTATTCCTGAAGTTGTTATAACTTTGTCTCACAAACTTTATCAAAGTTATGCCTAACTTTTATCTTTCTTCTCATAATTGTTGCTAGCTATAATAAGACTAAAGCACACAATTACACGCATATGATATATCGAGTAAAACATATTAATACGTAAACACATGTCATTATCAAAACTTATGAATCGGTCCAACCGCATAAAAGCATTAAAAAGCATAAGCAAGCATAAGAAAGCATGTAAGACGAGCTTTCTTTTTATAATACAAAAGATCTAATTAATTAGGTTAAACTTTAGGAAAACACGAAAAAGCCGTCATAAACAAGCTTTTTCGATCGAGCAAGAGACTTCTGCTCGATCGAGCAGCCATGACCACGACTCGATTGAGCAAGGGACCATTGCTCGGTCGAGCAGCCCTTTAAAAGCTTCGTTTCTTCGATTTTCGTCGTTTCTTCTCCTTCATTCTCGATTCCCGTGCCTAACCTTCTACGATCCTACTTCGCCACGCTCCATATCTACTCAAAAAGCTCCAAATGCATCCAATCTGCATTAAAACATAACAAAAGCGGCAGAATAGATATTCTAGCTAAAATAGCATAGAATAAGCAAGGAAAGACGGTAAATCGAGTTATTTGCGTCTAAGGGAGGCATAAAATATGTATATAAATAATGATCATCAAACTCCCCCAAACGAATCTTTTGCTTGTCCCTAAGCAAAGCACTCGACACATACAAAGACAAACATACAAATGGTGAATGAAAAACTCAAAGCTAATGTCAATGCACATACAAATCCCAAGCTATCCATATCTATAACAAAGTAATGACCAAGTTGTACCAATAAAACAAATTCAAAGGTACGGGAAAGTAGAAAACGCAGCTCATATCCAAGATTTTTCATGATACCGTAGTATAGACAAAACCAAATACCTTTCAATCTTGCAAGGCTCAATTTGTCGGATTCTCGCGGATTCACTCAAGCACTCATAAGTTTATGTAAAGGTGAGTTTTGTAAAGATAGAAAGAAATAGAAACACTCACTCAACATATGAAACATGCATGAATTCTAATGTGATAGTAATTTCTCCAACTAATACGCATTCGCTGTAAAGTACATGAATCAGGACAAAAAGGGAGGCTAATGGGTGAAGGTATAGAAAGGGATTGTGACAAGGCACGTATGAGAATGTAGGGCTAAGATCGGTAGTCGCAGCGACACTTACCAAAACAAATCTACAAGACTAGCACAAACCAACACCGACTAGAGAAATCATCTTAAACTTTGACAACACAAGAGAGATATCGATATTGCTCTCTGAAAAATGGATTGGACACTAGTAAATTCTCTTTCATTATCCCTTGAATAATTCAATGAAGCAACATATTTTTTCTTTCTTTTTCTCTTTTTTTCTTTTTCTTCTTTCATCATTTTTTTTCTTTTTCATCATATCTCATTTTTTTTCTTTTCAAATCTTTTACTTCACAACTTTTTTCAACAAAGGGAATAAATGACACAATTGCCAACATACTTGCTACACCCATTTGATATTCTTTTTTGAAATCCCGACCCAACCATAGTAGACAAGTAGATATGAAAAACATGCAACTGCGACTGTCCCGATAAGGTAGGCAAGTTCTAGGAATGTAGCTATTAGATAGGTTATGAAACAGGCTACAAAGGCTCAAATTGGCTAAACATAAAGAACTCAATAATAAGGGTATAAAATCAAGTCTTTTTGGCTATGTGAGGCTTATTTGAACAAAAAGAACCGCTTTTTCTCATGCACTTATCAAACGAACGCGTATAGTATCAAGAAACGAATGTCACACTTATGCAATTTGACGTTACATATTCCACAAGGAGTACCACACTCAAGCCTAAAGACAATGAGACCAGTTTATTGATGTTCCTGGCCTAGGAAGCTTTATAGACCTCAGAATTTTAAGTGGTTTACCAACAAAAATTGCCAAATCTAATTAGCATAAGGTATGTCAAAAATGGTCAAGACTTCTTCTATGAGCTTTGTTTTCAAAAATAGTAAGTCAAAACAATGTACATGGATAACTTATTTGGGATTCAAATGCAGAAACAATGCAAATTATCATCATTGTTATTCAACTTCACCAAGACTCGACCTAGTAAAATAAAAAACATATTTTGGATTTTGTAAAATTTTCAATTTTTATGATTTTTTTTTAAACAACAGAAATAAAGACTCTCCCCCAAACCTAAATGTCACAGTGTCCTCAGTGTGACGCTAACAGCACAACATCACACAAACAACCAACAGCAGCAACCTAAAGGACACAAATAACAAAGGAAAAAGGGGAAATAACTAAAAGAAAATACAATAAAAGAAAGTACAAGGATAGATAATACCAGCTGTATGGACATAGCGTCCCCCAAACCAGCTGCAAAATGGGGGTGTAGTGACAGGTGCCACTACTGCGCCTGATCACCATCATCATTATCATTATCATCATCATCATCATCTCCCCTCTGAGCAGCACCAGAAGAAGAAGCCCGAAACGGGTCACCAAACCCACCAACTGGAGCATCCGGTTGGATAGGAGTATACCAAGAACGACCCAGGCAACCATAATCGTAACTAAACTCCTGGGAAATTTGCTGAAGAGTCACCCCATAATTATCAAACACACCAGTCTCGTCACCCGGACCTCGGTAGTAGCTCGGTGGAGTCCAACCACCAGTGGCATTAAGATCCGTCCGCATAAGGTTCTCCCAAAGTCCTCTCATCACCAAGTCATTGTTAATTCCTTGGTGAATACTAATCTCCCTCTCCAAAGCCGGATCATAGGAATAAGCAGGTGAAGGGTAAGGGTACGGAGCTGGGGTGGGTGCAAAGTGTGGAATCGGGGTGGTGGTGGCCAGAGTAAAAGTAGAAGGAGTGATCCGCCGACGAGGTCGACGGTTTTCGGCCAAAGCAAAAACAATCTCAGGCGAAACCACATAAGAACGAGGGGGAGGAGTAGGTCCAGTCTCAGGATCATGGGTGGACAACCGCTCCGTAGAAGGGAGACGGTTATCGGTATCGGGAAGAGCTATCCACTGGGACCCCCGTACTCGCCACTGAAACCTAGCGTTTCCTAACGCATTAATCCCGCAAAGGGTGTGACGCAAGTACTCCTCGTCCACTCTAGGGGCATGAAGCGGGGTCATTGGTGTGTATGTACGGTCTCCCCCAAACCCAGTAAGTCGCCTAGCCAACCTAGTGACTAAGGCACCACAATCTAAAGAGTGTTGGTTAGGGGAATTGACCCTCCAGAAAGCATAGCACACCAAACCGACCGGATTGAAATAAAAATCATTCTCATGCTTGGGGTTGAGGGAAGATGCAAGTAACAAAACCTCATGAGAATTCAGCTTACTTAGGTTCTTCCTTGCAAACAAAAAGTGGCTAAAGAAACGCAAAAACAACCGCAGACAAGGATGTTGCACATCATTAACCGCCATAGCGTTAACACGTGCCTCAGGAAGACCAGTAAATAAACGAAAATATTCAACGGCTTGAAAGCCGGAAGGAATAGCAATAAAAGCATCATCGTCACCTAGATAAAGACCCAAATGGTTTGTCAATTCGGCATACGACAACACAAAATCCCGATTAAGCAACCTAAAAGACACACTTTCATTCGTCTCGTCCCAATCATAGGAACTGAAAAATTCTAGTGTCAAAGGTCGATATGAAAGCTCGTTAAGGGAATATAGCCTACCAAACCCGATTCGGTGAAACATATCAAACATAGCATTGCCAAAACCGATTGAATCAAGAACTTTGGAGCACACACAACGAGTAGGGTCCATAGGACGACCAATAAGCATGGCAAAGCGGTCACATTGTTCTTGTGTGTTGAAAACGATCCAAGGGTAAGTGGGGTTACTCGGAATCGCTTCTATTTCGGGTTGTCGAACAAGACGGGGTTCTCTACGACGCTTGCTAGTTCCTACTTGTCTAGACATCGCTAATTGAAGTAAATAAAACACACAAACACAACTATATGCTCAAAAAGACGAATTAGCAAACCCTAACTCGAAAAAAAATTCAAATTTGAGTCTAAAACGCAAGAAAGACGGAGCAATTAGCAATGCAAGAGTGATTAATTACTAAATAACAAAGCTAGGAAGAAACAACAATGAATTAGAAGCACAAAATTGAAGAAATAAGAAGCAAACCCTAGATTCACGATTTGGGAAAAATAAGGGAGCAAGAACACCAATTTCTTCACAGATTGCACATAAAACAAGTAGATTAATGATTGTTGATGCTAGCTTGATGATTAATTGATGATTAGAAGGTGTATGAAGGAAGTATTTGAGAGAATAAGGGTGAGGGAGTGAAGTTGAATGACGAAATAAGAAGAGGAATGAATAAAAAATTGGGGAAAACCTGTATTTAGGGGCTCGGGACCGGTCTGAACCGGTCGACTCGATCGAGCAAGGCAAGGCTGCTCGATCGAGCAACCCAAGATTTTCTGTTTTTTTAGGCTGCTCTTTGTTCTGATGTTGTAGGTGCATGTAAAACTCGATCGAGCAGCCATGGCTCGGTCGAGCAACCTATTATTATCAAGTCCTTCACTTGTTTTCTCTTCTTTTCTTCTTTCTTTTCGTTTCTTCATTATTAAAGCGATTTCCAATTGTATTAGCTGCAAATACTCAATAAAATTGTTAGATCGCTCCCTCACCGCACTCAATAAAGCACAACTATATTAACTATCCAAACTAAATCTAATTAAAGTATAACAGTAATAACTAAGCTAATTGAAATAAAATTTACAAATGAAATACAAGTAAATGCCGGGTTGCCTCCCGGTAAGCACTGGTTTATATCGGTCACGCACGACCGTGTTACCTCAAAGTCATGGTGGTTTATCAAGAGTGAAAAGGTCGACGGCCTCTCTCACTCCTATAAATGCTCTATCGAAATAGGTCTTTAAGCGCTGACCATTGACTTTGATAATTCCGCCCTTGTCGGTTTGTAGCGTAACCGACCCAAACTTGCTCACCTCGGTTTTTGTGAATGGTCTCGACCATCTGGACTTGAGTTTACTCCGTGAGCTTCCAGCTTCAGCATTCCTGGAAATTAAGGCAATCTCCAGAGGATCCCTATCCAAACGCAAAGGGGGACAGTCATCAATAGTTAAATCCTCAATATCAACCCTATGACATGTCTCTTCTAGTAGGGGGTGTTTCATTGCCTTATCTAGGTTGAAAGTGATAGTGTCATCCCCCACTGTTAGTGTAAGTCTCCCATTCTTAACATCTATAACCGCCCCTGCAGTATGCAGGAATGGTCGTCCCAAGATGATAGGAGTTTGAGTGTCCTCAGCCATATCTAAGACAACAAAGTCAACTGGTATGTAAAACTTCCCTACTCTAACTGGTACATCTTCTAAAATCCCCAAAGGATGTTTAATAGAACGGTCGGCCATTTGTAAGGTCATGGTTGTAACAGTAAGTTGACTCATATTAAGCTTTTTTCATATAGAAAATGGCATAACACTAACACTAGCCCCTAAATCGCAAAGGGCTTTATCTATTGCTAAGCAACCTATATTACAAGGAATAGAAAAACTCCCTGGATCCTTTAGCTTAGGTGGTGATCTGGATTGCAACACAGCACTGCATTCCTCAGTAAATGCAACCGTCTCCACTTTATTAAAGGACCGCTTCCTTGTCAATATATCCTTTAGAAACTTTGCATAGGCCGGCACTTGAGTGATCAACTCGGTAAATGGTACACTCACTTGCAAATTCTTCACCACTTCTATAAACCTCCCAAACTGTTTATCGAGCTTGGATTTATGTTGGCGGTGAGGAAAAGGAAGTTTAATTACAATGGGCTCGGCTTCCTTTGCTTTTAAAGATGAATTGGAAGTCGTGTCATCCTGATCAGGGGTTGCTCGATCGAGTATAGAGTTTTTCTGAACAGTAACTTTCAGGAACTTTTCGAGCAGAATTTTCAACTTTTTCAAGGGTTGCTCGATCGAGCAAGGGGGTGCTGCTCGATCGAGCAACCTTATTTTCAGCCCCTTTTTCGTTGTTTTTTGAACTTTGACCAGCAACTTCCAAGCTTTCATTGGTTTCATCCCCTATCATTTCAGGGCCTTTGTAGTGGGTTCCACTCCTCAAAGTGATGGCATTGACTTGTTCATGTGGAGGGTGTCCTTGAGGAGGAAGATTACCCGGTTGTTTATGTGGATTTTGAATTGCCAATTGGGCAATTTGAGTATCAACCATCTTATTATGAGCTATCAACTGTGAGATCTGAGCATCTTGATTTTGTTGTATCATAAGACTCTGCTGCAACATAGCTTTCAATTCCGCCATATCATTACTTGGAGGTGGTGGAGCTTGTTGAAAGTTTTGGCCACCTTGATTGGAATGGTTAAAGTTACCTTGGGAATTGCGATTCTGAGGAATCACATAACATGAACCTTGTTGCTGAGGTGGTGGTGGGGTAGGATTAAGAACATTCTGACTTCGGTAGGATAAATTGGGATGCTCTCTTGTCCTTTCATTGTAAAAGTTAGAGTACGATGAACCTTGCTTAAAGGATTAGAAAGCAAGCACTTGATGAACCGTACTCATACACTCTACCGCATTATGCCCCATAGTACCACATCTTTCACAGGTTGGCTCTTGTTGAACCATGGCATGAACCGTTTGTTTATTTTCCAAGGATTTTGAAGTTTGTAACTCGGCAATTTTGGCAGTTAATGCCTCCAACTGAGCTACAATGGTATTATCTGAACCTTCTCTCCTCGCATTACCCCTAGGATTACCATACTCAGCAGTGTGAGTAGCCATCTCATCAATTAACTTCCAAGCATTTGCATCACTAGTGTTATTTTGGAATCTCCCATTAGCAGCAGAATCTAACAAATTCCTTTAATCATCATATAACCCATTATAAAATTGGTTGCATAAGAACCAAGTATCAAAACCATGATGTGGAACAGACTTGCCAAGCTTTTTGAAGCGAACCCAGGCCTCATTAAAGTTCTCATTGGGACCTTGTTTGAAACTTGTGATTTGACTTCGAATGACATTGGTTTTCTGCGGCGGAAAATATCTTTTGTAGAATGCAAGAGCCAGAGAATTCCAATCGGTGATGCCAAGTGCAACCATATCTAACTCACCCAACCAATCTTCTGCCCGGTCTCGTAATGAAAAGGGAAACAATACCAACTTGATCTGATCTTGCGTTACCCCACCCGTTAAAGGAATAGAGCAACAATAGTTGGTGAATTTCTCCATATGCTTAGCAGGATCCTCAGTAGGGCTCCCTCCAAACATGTTTCGCTCCACCAAAGAGATATAAGATGGACGAATCTCAAAAGTACTATTACTCGTAGTAGGGAGTTGAAATCCCTTGGGAATAGATGCAACGGTAGGCTCTGAATGACTGGCTAGAGTAGGCATGGTTGTAGTAGGTGCAGAAATAGGTGTATCCTCTTCTAAGGATGGTTTTTCTGCGACGAATTCGGCGTAAACTGTTTCAAACGTACTCAAGTCTTCCGCTTCTTGAATTTCCTCCCAAAAGTTTCGTCTAGACCGGAGAGTCTTCTCTGGTTCGGAATCGTAGGGCACGAGAATGGACCTAGAACACCTGGGCATAAACAAAAACTAAAGAAAAGGATGAGAACTGTCTCAAGGAACTTAGGTTCCCTGAGACGAAAAAGACAAACTAAGTAGAAAAAAACAGAAAACTGTTGCCTCCCCAGCAACGGCGCCAAATTTGATAAGGGTAAAGTCGCGTCACCTTAATCAAAGTAAAACCTAAATCACAACTAACTAATAGTCAGCGGTAAGCAAGGTATCGAATCCACAGGGAGGCGGTAGTATTCTAATATGTTAAACTAGGTTTGTCTCTAAAGTAACAATTTCTGGGTTTGAGATTGGGTTCTAAACTAAAAGCAATCAACAATAACAATAAATAATAACAATAACAATAACAACTAATAATAATAACAACTAATAATAAGCAATAATAATAAATGGTCTAAAACAATAAGATTAAAAGTCTAGGGTCTCAGGTTCACTAGGATTATTATTCAGGGATAAGGGAGTAATCAACTATCATGCAATAAAGTTATCTAAGGTCACAAGATCGGTCGATTCAATTATGCCCTTTAGATCTAAGATTAACATGCGGTCGCTATCATTAAACGAGTTCTATTCAATTATCGTGGCCTATCTTAGTCTTAACCCGGTCGGTGTTAATCCTAATTCGCGAGACTAGTTAATTAATCCTGGCCAGTAATCAAACAACTAGAATTAAAACGATAATCAAACGATAACCATGCAATTGCAATTCAATCAATTAATCTACCCCTTCTAACAATCCTAGATCCCCTTTCAACCCTAGAAAGGAATTTAGCTTCTCATAATAATATAAATAACAACAATAATAATTAAAGTAAACATGATTAAAAACTATGAAAGGAATAACAAACAATAATTAAAGAACAAGAAGGTAATTAAATAAATAACGAAGAAAGATTGAAGAATACCGATTACAAGATGAACTAAAGACAATCGTCTTTGATGAATAAAATCCAGAGGAAAAGTAAACTAATTAGGGTTTCTGATTTAAAGCATAAAAGCATTAAAAAGCATAAGCAAGCATAAGAAAACATGTAAGACGAGCTTTCTTTTTATAATACAAAAGATCTAATTAATTAGGTTAAATTTTAGGAAAACTCGAAAAAGCCGTCATAAACAAGCTTGCTCGATCGAGCAAGAGACTTCTGCTCGATCGAGCGGCCATGACCACGACTCGATCGAGCAAGGGACCATTGCTCAGTCGAGCAGCACTTTAAAAGCTTCGTTTCTTCGATTTTCTTCGTTTCTTCTCCTTCATTCTCGATTCGCGTGCCTAACCTTCAACGATCCTACTCCGCCACGCTCCATATCTACTCAAAAAGCTCCAAATGCATCCAATCTGCATTAAAACATAACAAAAGCGGCAGAATCGATATTTTAGCTAAAATAGCATAGAATAAGCAAGGAAAGACGGTAAATCGAGTTATTTGCGTCTAAGGGAGGCATAAAATATGTATATAAATAATGATCATCAACTTGTCTACTATGGTTGGGTCGCGATTTCTGAAAAAGAATATCAAATGGGTGTAGCAAGTATGTTGGCAATTGTGTCATTTATTCCCTTTGTTGAGAAATGTTGTGAAGCAAAAGATTTGAAAAGAAAAAAAAAGATATGATGAAAAAGAAAAAAAAAAGAAGAAGAAAAAAAAAATATGTTGCTTCATTGAATTGTTCAAGGGATAATGAAAGGGATTATACTAGAGTCTAATGCATTTTTCAGAGAGCAATATCGATATCTCTCTTGTGTTGTCAAAGTTTAAGATGATTTCTCTAGTCGGGTGTTGGTTTGTGCTAGTCTTGTAGATTTGTTTTGGTAAAGTGTCGCTGCGACTACCGGTGTTAGCCCCACATTTTCATACGTGCTTTGGAACAATCCACTTCTATACCTTCACCCATTATCCTCTCTTGTTGTCTTGATTCATGTACTTTATAGCGAATGCGTATTAGTTGGGGAAATTACTATCACATTAGAAATTAGAATGCATGCATGTTTCATAAGTTGAGTGCGTGTTTCTATTTCTTTCTATCTTTACATAACTCACCCTTACATAAACTTATGAGTGCATGAGTGAATCCGCGAGAATCCGACAAATTGAGCCTTGCAAGATTGAAAGGTATTTGGTTTTTTTCTATACTACGGTATCATGTAAAGTCTTGGAATATGAGCTGCGTTTTCTACTTTCCCGTGCCTTTGGATTTGTTTTATTGCCACAACTTGGTCATTACTTTGTTATAAATATAGATAGCTTGGGATTTGTATGTGCATTAACATTAGCTTTGAGTTTTTCATTCACCATTTGTATGTTTGTCTTTGTATATGTTGAGTGCTTTGCTTAGGGACAAGCAAATGAATGGTTTGGGGGAGTTTGGTGATCATAATTTATTCACATATTTTATGCTTCCCTTAGTTACATATAACTCGATTTACCGTCTTTCCTTGCTTATTTCTATGCTATTTTAGCAAGAATATCGATTCTGCCGCTTCTATTATGTTTTAATGCAGATTGGATGCATTTAGAGCTTTTTGAGTTGATATGGAGCATGGCGGAGTCGGATCGTAGAAGGTTAGGCACGGAAATCGAGAACGAAAAGAGAAGAAATGAAGAAAATCGAAGAAACGAGCCATTTTGAGGGATGCTCGACCGAGCAGAGGTCCCTTGCTCGATCGAGTCGTAGTGATGGCTGCTCGATCGAGCATAAGCCCCTTGCTCGATCGAGCAACCTAGTTTTTCGACGGCTTTTCATATTTTCCTAAACTTTAACCTAATTAATTAGATTTTTGTTATAAAAGGAAAGCTCGTCTTTCATAATTAGACATGCTTTAATATTAGAAACTCAAGTTTTCTTTGCTTTGCCTCTGGATTTTATTCATCAAGACGATTGTCTTTAGTTCAACTTGTAATCGGTATTCTTTAATCTTCCTTTGTTATTTAGTTAATTACCTTCTTGTTCTTTAATTATTCTTTGTTCATCCTTTCATTGTTGTTAATCATGTTTACTTTAATTATTATTGTTGTTATTTATATCGTTACGAGTAGCTAATTTCCTTTCTAGGGTTGAAAGGGGATCTAGGATTATTAGAAGGGGTAGATTAATTAATTGAATTGCAATTGCATGGTTATCGTTTGATTATCGTTTTAATTCTAGTTGTTTGATTACTGGCCAGGATTACTTAACTAGTCTCGCAAATTAGGATTATCACCGACCGGTTTAAGACTAAGATAGACTACGATAATTGAATAGAACTCGTTTAATGATAGCGATCGCATGTTAAATTGTAGATCTAAAGGGCATAATTGAATCGATCGATCTTGTGACCTTAGATAACTTTATTGCATAATAGTTTATTACTCCCTTACCCCTGAATAATAATCCTAGTGAACCTGAGACCCTAGACTTTTAATCTCATTGTTTTAGACCTTTTATTGTTATTGTTTGCTTTTAGTTATTGTTATTGTTTGCTATTAGTTTAGAAATACCAATTCAAACCCCGAAATTGTTAGTATAGAGACAAACCTAGTTTAACAGATTAGAATACTACCGCCTCCCTGTGGATTCGATACCTTGCTTACCGCTGACTATTAGTTAGTAGTGAATTAGGTTTACTTTGATTAAGGAGACGCGACTTTACCCTTATCAAATATTTAATTATACCCTCTATAAATCGGTTATAGACGTTGTTCGAGCCTGTGATACACCTATTACCTTCGATGCTTTTCATGAAAAACTAATACAACATGAACTCATCATCAAAAAAACCGCCAACCCGACTCACGTCACCCCGTCTGCCCATGTCGCCACTCGCTCGTACACACCCAACTACAACCATAATCGCCACTACTCCTACAATAACCATCACAAAACCAAAACCGCAACTATTCCTATAATAATTCTTACAACAACTCAACAACAACTCCAACCAAAACCAAAACCGTTCCAATCATCCCAAACCTTACAGGGGAAAATGTCACTACTGTCACACCCAAATCTATCTTACCAGTGACTGCCCCGACCTTAAATGTGACTACCCCCCATGTAGTCTTCCCACCGCCCCTCCGCAAACAGCCCCGTCCCCAAGCCCACACAGCCATCGTACCTACCGCCCCTTCCTCCTCATACCTCATTGATTATGGTGCCTCACACCACATCACCAACGACCTCAATACACTCCCCCTTCACTCCCCGTATGACGGACCCGATGACTTAGTCATCGGTGATGGTACATTACTCTCTATCACCCATATTGGCTCCTTTACTTCTAACCTTCTTATTTTTAATAACGTTCTTATCGTACCTAATATTTCTCGTAAATTGCTTTCCGTCTCTCAATTTTGTTTTGATAATAATTGTATTGCCTCCTTCTCGCCCACTTCCTTTTCATTTTAAGGACATCTCGACGGGCGAAATTAAACTTCAAGGTCATTTCAGAGACGACATTTATGAGTGGCGACACCCCTCCTCCACTCATGTCTACACGGCTTCCACCACTCATCACCTCTGGCACAACCGTCTTGGCCATCCCTCAACCGCTACACTCAAACTTTTAAATTCTACTTTTAATTTTCGTATTTCGAATTACCCACATTGTAATGCTTGTCTTACGAATAAAATTCACAAGTTACCTTTTCATATGTCTACTCTCACCTCTAATTACCCGCTCGATTTAATCTTTTCCGACGTATGGACATCACCAATTCTATCTCACAACTCATTTAAATATTACCTTATTTTTGTGGATAATTTTACTCATTATTTATGGCTATACCCCTTAAACAATAAATACGACTCACTTATCACCTTTACTCAATTTAAAAATGTCGTTGAAAAATATTTCAACAAACCTATCCGCCGAATCTACTCGGACAATGGTGGTGAGTTTACTAAACTCACACCCACTCTCCTTAATAACGGTATCACCCACCTCACATCTCCGCCTCACACACCCGAGCACAATGGTTTCGCGGAACGACGTCACCGTCATATCGTTGAAACTGGACTTGCACTCTTAACTCAAGCCAAAATGCCCACCAAAATTTGGCCCTACGCATTCAATACCGCTACATACCTCATCAATCGTCTTCCGACATCCACCCTACAAAACACATCTCCCTTTGCCTCTCTACACGGTCAAAACCCGAATTACCACAAACCCCGTCCCTTCGGGTGCCTTTGGTACCTATGGTTACGTCCTTACAATACTCACAAACTCGACCCAAAATCCAAACATTGTGTCTTTGTAGGATATTCCAATATCTGAAGTGCTTACCTATGCTTTGAACCTGTTTTTTCCCGTCTCTATGTCTCTCGCCATGTTCGATTTATCAAAACCGAATTGCCTTATCGATCGCTCACCAACACCCCCTCGAACCAGCTCCCTACGGCTGACTAGTGGGTCTCACTGACCCTCCCACTGGTCGACCCCTCTGTTCCTGCCCAGCTCACACCCCCACCCATCAAACCCACTCATGCCTCTCCTCACCAGACCCCGCTTGTCACTCCCCGCGTCTCACCCCCTGTCACCCATATCTCCAGCCCTCCTCCCTCTACCACTCCTGCCACACCCGTCTCACCTCCCTCCCCATCACCGCCCCCTTCTTCTCATCCTCACAACACTCGGCTCTAGAATAATATCACCAAGCTCAAACCCAAGTATGCCAAAGTACCTCTCCTTCCCACGACCCATACTCCCCGGACAACCACCAAACAAGCCTTGATCGACCCCTGTTGGCGTGATGCCATGATCGATGAACACCAAGCATTTACCCGAAATGAAACACGGACCCTTGTACCTCGTTTCCAGGCCCAAAATATAATTGGATGCAAAATGGTTTACCGAATCAAGTACAATCCCAACGGTACTCCAAAACAACATAAAGCTCGTTTAGTTGATAAAGGGTTTCATCAAAGACCCGGCATCGACTATACGGAAACTTTTAGTCCAGTTATCAAACAAACTACAATTCGTCTTGTTCTCACACTTGCAGTTACTAACAGCTGGCATCTCCACCAAATTGATGTCAACAACGCATTTCTTCAAGGCCACCTCACTGACACGGTCTTCATGGATCAACCACCCGGTTTTATTGATTCTGAGAAACTCGATTTTGTGTGCAGGTTAAACAAAGCAATCTATGGTCTCAAACAAGCCCAAAGAGCATGGTATACCGAACTCAAAAATTATCTACTCTCTCACGGTTTTCAAGGCTCCATCTCCGACCCGTCTCTCTTCATATACTCCACCAAAACCACCCAACTGTTTGTCCTTGTGTATGTAGACGACATCATCGTCACTGGACCCTCACACACGGCCATCACCACATTCATTTCAACTTTCTCTACAAAATTCTCACTCAAAGATCTCGATCCCTTGTCTTATTTCCTTGGTGTCGAAGTCCCCCCACAAAAACTGGCCTTCACCTAAACCAAACCAAATATCTCTCTGACCTTCTCCACAAATTTGAAATGCAAAATTGCAAGTCTGCTACTACACCCATGCTTGCTCACTCGACACTCACAAAAGAAACCCAAAACCAAGCTGAAAATAAAACCGATTATCGAGCAATTATTGGTAGTCTTGAATACCTTGCTCTAACCCGACCCAACATAGCCTTCCCAGCTAATAAATTGGCCCAATTTCTCACCCATCCAACATTATCTCACTAGACTGCCCTAAAACGATTACTCCGTTACCTACAAGGTACCCTCCACCTCGGCCTTCAGCTCAACAAAAACTCTCCTCTCTGTCTTCACGCATTATGTAATGCAGATTTGGGTGGTGATCCTGATGCTTACATATCCACCACTGGTTTTATTATATATCTTGGAAACAACCCTATCTCTTGGTCCTCCAAAAAACAACGGGCTCTGTCTCGATCATCAACTGAGGCGGAATTTCGTGCCATAGCCGACAACACCTCTGAAATTCTATGGCTCACCTCACTTCTTTGTGAGCTCGGCATACACCCCATCCGACCACCTGCGATTTGCTGTGATAACCTAAGTGCAACCCACTATTCAGCTAACCCAGTCTTCCACTCCCGTATGAAGCACCTTGCTCTCGCATTTAATTTTGTCAAAGAACATATCCACAATGGTACGATCCGTATTCAACATAAAAATGGGTCCGATCAGCTTGCAGACACACTTACGCAACCGCTTCTCAAACCGCGCTTCCTCAGTTTATCTTCCAAGATTGGCTTTCGTCAACGACCGTCCATCTTGAGCGGGAATGTTAATAATACAAATCATGCAAGATAATATTTGCTAATATTCCACATGTTTCTATCCCTACTTAGCCGTATATCATTGCTAGCTTTAGAGTCATAGTTTGTTAAATATAGTTTGTTAATATTATTACATATATTGTGGAGATTATTTCTCCTTTTAGGTTATATTGTTAGCTATTGTAATTAGTATATATTCTCATGTAAATAATCAGTTTATTCATTTAATATAAGGGTAATGATAAATACAACCCACTGGGTTGTATATAAGCATTAAATGAATTACTTAAAGTGGAAACTTTGCAATTTGTTTCCCTTTTTTATTTTTTGTGAGGAGTATTTTAATTAAAGATAAACAAATGATTAGGACAGAGGGAGTATAGTTTCCTCACATGTCAATTTGTCCACTCATAAATTTTACTTGCCCACCTTTTCAAACTTACCAAATGTAGAAATAGATAATAATTTACTAATACACTCTAAAAAGGAAATAAATAACAATTAATCGGGAGGGAGAGACTAATTGGTAATTAGTGAAGTAAAGCATACTTTGACATCCTTTCCTTGTATTGCGTATGCCAAATTGACTGCACGCCATCGTACATTAGTGGCTGACAACGCGTAGACTTAGATTGTGGCCTCGTGTTTATTCTCGTGTTTACTACTTCAATTGTTCCGCTCCAATTCTTCTTCCAATGACCAAGTCTTTGTTCTAACTTCTAAAGACTTGTCTTATCCACTATCTAACCCTATGCATTCACTCTATTGTCTTAATATCAATCAATTATTTCTAATTCTTAGAGGGTAAATTCATATAGTTATATCTCACATCGTCAATGTAAAGATGAAAAATCCTCTTTATAAGTGCAGTAGGTCTTGCTTAAGACGGGTCGGATCTTGCAACGGGTATTTTGTGAGAGAAAATGGGTAGAGGGGACAAGGTGTGCACCCCCCATGTGCTCTCCACTCACCTTTGATGGGTATTTTATGAGAGAATATGGTATCCGTCTTAAGCTTAAGACGGATACCTCCGTCTGAAATAAGAATTTGTGTTATAAGTGTCATGTGTCCACTACATACAATATAGACCATGGACATCGATAGGCCCAATTAAAAAATACCGACGCTTTCTCATAACAAGTGGTATCAGAGCACACTGTTCAACTTGGACTTAAGGCCCTGCAATCTACAAAGGGTAGAACGTGGAGAGCGAAATAAATTAGATATAAAAATATGAAAATTCGCGGAAATGCGTGATGATTAAACGAGATTTTATTTCAAAAAAAAAATCCGGATATGAAAACTAGTCTTGGGGTATATAACTATATCCACTACTGCCCGCCCCAATGACATCCCTATATACGAATCATATATTGAACCCAACATATATTTAAAATAATTTCCTAAAATTAAGCCCAATTTTTAGCTAACCAAGTTGGTAGTATGTGCAAGTGGTAATAATTTTTTTTATTTTATTGTTTTGTTCCACATGCAATTGTGTTTGTATAAAAATAATAGATAATAATTGACTGAAACAGACAATAATATAATACACTAAAAGTAAAATCGTATATAGAATGTGTATTCATTGCGCAATTTCATACTAGTTAATATTATAATAATAACTTAAGATAGCTTATAACATGTTAAATGTCTCGAATTTGTTTAATAACTCGGGATATCAGTAAGGATCCTCTGTCCCATTTGGTGTCCCATTCTGTGTCCCACTCCATACAGATTTTGACACATCAACCAATTAATATATATACTGCATATTTTATTCCTACAATAGGTGATGTGTCAAAATTTGTATGGAGTGAGACACAGAATAAAACACAAAAGTGGAACAGAGGATCCTTACTATCCTGACATAGCCATAAAAAGCAGCTAGACTCATTCCAAACCATCCTCATTTCCCCACTCTTTTCCTCTCAACTCTCAACTCTCAACTCTCTCTCTCCCCTCTTCAACTTCAAAACCCCCTTCCTCCCTCTCCTTTTCCCTTTTAAGTAATCACCATTTTAACACAAACTAAACCCCACACATTCATACTATATTATTATTATTATTTTTTCAATCTTAATTATTAATTAATCAATTAATTAACTAATTAATCACCCCATTTACTCACCAAGAATTAATTAAGTATGTGTATCATAAAACGGCGTACGACGTCGTTAGTGGCGGTGCTGGTGGTTTTAGTTAGTCTTATATCGGCGACGGCGAAAGCGGAACAAAAGTATAAAAACGCGTATGCAACGATGATGTACATGGGAACACCAAGAGATTATGAGTTTTATGTAGCCACGCGTGTCATGATGAGATCTCTGCTTAAACTTCATGTGCAAGCTCATCTTGTTGTTATTGCTTCCCTTGATGTTCCTCTTCATTGGGTTCGCGCCATGTATGTCTTTTCTTTCTTCTTTTTATTAATCCCTCCGTCTCCGTTATTTGTTTTCCTTTCCGCGGAGGGGACCATTTGTAGATAGCGGATTATCCATTAGAAGTTTTTCCAATATAAAGACTTAAATAAATAAACTACACAAATAAAAATAGAAAATAAATAAGTAAATAAATAATTACTTGTCGTTTATTAATTATTGGTCTTACTCTCTGTCATTATTAAGTGTCATGTGTTGTTTTATTGGGCGATTGTTTTATTGGGCTTGTTAATTATCGATAATTATTGGGTGAGACGGTTTTATAATTTTTTTATATTATTATTAAAAGAAAAACAATTTGTTTATTTAACATCCAAATAAATGGTGGACAAATAAGTTGTTTATTTGGTTAATTAAAATGATAAAATTGGTGTAAATTAGTGGGAAGTGGGAACGCAGATATAGACTTGCTTATTGTGTTCTGAAAAAAAATGCCGAATTTATGGAGTTTTGGGATTGTATTTGGTTGATAAATGGGATTAATGAATCTCATTTGCAATTATAGTGGAAGATGACTCAACGGTTTCGGTTTCAAGAAACTTTTACTCCGTATCACTTAGGCTCGTTTCGAACGAGGATAATTATTATAGGAGTAATCATTCTTAAATGAAGTAGAAAATGAGTGCAGAATGAGGGTAATTATTACGAAAGCTTAAATGAAAAAAAATGGAGGAAAGTGATGGGTTGGAGACATTAATGGGGGAATATAGTCCAATAGTCTATTCCGGTAGTAAACGTTTCCTGCCTACCCTCGCTAAGTAATGCATTAGCAGGTAATAATTCCTTCCTCATCTCATCTCTCCACCCTCCACAGCTACCATAAACTATCAATCTCCTCTTATTTCTTCCTGTTTTAGCTTCTATTACTCCCACAATAATTACCCCCGTTCCAAGCGCGCCCTTAGCTCAAGTGGTAAGAGCTCTGTTATACCAGCCACGATGTTAGGAATCGATTCTAAATCAAGACATAGAACCCCTAAAAAATATGCACCTGTAGTTTTTTATTGCGGCAAATTTTCATTTTAGACAAACCTTCTTCTTCTGAATTAAATAGAGAAATGTCGATTCTGTAAAATAAAGTGACCATTTAAAATGTGATAGCTAAAATTGTTCACTAATGACAAATTGTTCGGATTACTTTTTATCAAACAACGGTGACATAAAAAATGAGTCATATACTTGCTACTTTATTTAATATCAATTGTTAATTTAACTTTATATTTGAATAAAAATCACAAAGGAATTAAGAGACCATTTGTAATAAGTAAGACATAAAAAAAAAAGACATTGCAAAATGAAAGGAAAGTAAGTACGGAGTATATTGTTTTGAACGCGGGAATATTAGTTTACAAAGGAAGGAAAGCGCAAGGAAAGTCGGCCTTTGATAATAAAGTCAAAATGTGCATAATTTTGTTATAAGATATAGAGATGAAGTGATTAAGCAAATATGCCAAAAATTGATATACACAACCAAAAAAAGGAAGGATACTACCAACTACTCAAGTACTCAACTAAGAATATTCTATTTCTATACTAAGTGTTTTTGTACCAAAACTAAGTGGATGTCTTAAATGCTGAGTTGTTCACATTGCTAAAGTGACATTAATATGATGTTTTATTTATTGAATTTTTTAATGGCTTGGTGTATTCACTGTCTTGGCGGGGGTTATTACTCGGTAATTATTACTCCCTCCGTCCCGGTCATTTGTTTACCATTTTCATTTTAGGTGTCTCATTTATTTGTTTACCTTTCTATATTGAGAATGTTTTCTATGAGTAATTTGATGTCCCAATGAGACTATTGTCCACTTGTCATCCAACAAGGACCAGCACAAATGATCTCCTACAATTTTCTTAATAATTGTGCTAAAAACAAAGGTAAACAAATGATCGGGACAGAGGGATTATTTGAAATGGTTTAACATTTTAAGACGGTTTCTCTGTATAATCTATAAATAGTAAACGAATCTGAAACACAAATTTTTATTGAAGATGGACCAATTTCGTCTTCAAATGTGACCGTTTAAAGACAAATGTAACAATGTGACAAACAAACAGTCATAACTTAAGAAATGTAACTGATTGTATTTGTCGTTAAAGTGACCTGGCTTCAATAAGAATTACGGATTCTGAAAAAAGAATTTATAGTTAAACGGTCTTATTTTAGACTTTGTAGGTTCGGGTGTGTGTGAGCACAGGGTGTTATTTGGGGACCTCCATGGCTCCAATAATGGGAATGTTTTGCTACGTGATTTTTTTTTTCCAGAGACTACTACTAACATTTAGATTAACACGTGGCATAATCTTAATGGTTTGGTCGGATGGTTGTGGGGCCCAATTGGAGAACAGAGGAGTAAAATATCTTTGTTTGCTACTTTGTGTATGTATGTGAGGATTGACAGCTATGGTCGTGGAAGTCGTTTTAGTGTACGAGAATCCATAATGCAACTGTTTTTTTTTTTAAAAAAAAAAAATCCTAATCGACGCCATTTGTATGGTAGAAAATGGAGATGTGACATTTCCGACTCAGCTACATTGCATATAATTTCGGAAAAGTTACTATTTAAGACGGATATATTTTTCTTAAGTTTTCAAACACTAATTATGATGGTTCTCAATGAAATTATAATAAAGGTGGAAAAGTAAAGAGGATGTGAGCCTTTTTAAGTTAAGACAGTCTTAAAACAAGACCTATTTAAATTTAAAACGAGTCAAATAATATGAATTGACAAAAAACATAATATATAGAAAAAACAAAAATTTGTGGTATATGTTCAAATGGGATAATATTCAACACCGTCATAAGGAATACTAATTCGCGAGACAATAAACTATTGATGCTACTAAATATTATCGACAAATCAATGAACTATCCAAATTATCCCTCAAAGCCCAAATATTTCAATCAAACAATTTAATTGACAAATCGAAATTAAGACGCGTGATGAGTGTGACTTAAGTCGCGATCATCATGATCATAAAAAACCACGACATCAACATGTTTTTCAAGTTTAGGTTACTGAATTTTAGTAAGAGAATTGAGAGACATTTGAGTTTTATTCCTGTAAAAATGAGTTTAGGAAATTAATTAATTAGAAGACTTGTTGATAGTAATAACTAATAAGTAGGGTAACACAATAGTTAACATCCAGTGGTGGATCTAGGGGGGTTAGCAGGGGCAGTCGCCCCCCCGGCGGATGAAAATTTTGAAGTTTTAGTTAAAATTTTCGAAATTTTTTAAAATATACCTTATAAAATTAGTCGTTCGCCCCTCCTAAAAATTTTCGCCCCCCTAATTACAAATCCTGGCTCCGCCACTGTTAACATCAACATGTGTGTGGTTTGGTGATAGTTACAACTTACAACTCCAATTTAATTTGCTCAAGATATGTTTTTCTATACATCCTTATCATGCTTAGTAAGCACTTTTCTCTAATCAATTTCATGACCATTTTTGTTTTCTTTCTCATTGTTTTTTGTGATTAGAAAAGTATACTAATATTAATTTGACTACTATTAGGAGACGTTTGTGTTTTGGCCTGTTTCAAAAACTTTTCATTCATATAAGGAAAAAAAAAACTTTTAATATTGTGTTTCATTAAAAATATAATCTTGATAGTTTGATGAAATGATAGATAGAAGAATCAGGGAAACCTAGGTTCGATGATTTCCTGATTCTTACGTTGTCATAGATTGCAACTTGCAAGTAGTCATCTTAAGGTTAATATGGATTAAATATTTCAAAACAGACACAAGTAAAATTTATAGGAATAGCAAGATATTTGTCTAATCTATTTTTTTGTTGGTACAATATTTGTCTAATCTATACAAGTGGTATATTATTTAACTCGTCTTAAATAAAAGATTGATATATCTGTCTTAAACGAAATTTCTTGAATTGTATTATGCTAGTATTAGTACAAATCCATGAATATAAAAAGTCTCCCAAATGATCTATAAGATGTGGAGAAGCATGTGATCATTACGAGAAAAACGCGATAATAGTCAAAACAACATTATTATAATTAGTAGCTAAAATGCAGCAGCCACTAGCCAGCATCTCAACGGTTAGATTAGTCAAACGGGTAGTTCAAGTACGACAAACTCAAAGGTTCGTTGAAAGGTTGCTCAACTAGTCAAGCCCAACAATTTGCACTACTTGTCTACTACCACTCTACCAAGTACCACCCATCTAACTATCTAACTATTATTTAATTTGCAAGTTTCGTTGAAGACAAGGAGACGATCATATCCGTTTTCAATGAAAACGGACCGAGTTACCTTTCATAAGGAGGCAAGTGAAAACCCACTTGGTTTCCCACTTGCCTCCTTGTAAGAGGCAACTCGGCCGATCCGTCTTCATAGAAAATATATATGCCCGTCTTCAATGAAATCGAATTGTGTTATTCAATTTACATAAATTTACGAGTACTTGGTTATTACATGACTCTCCCTTGTGACCTTTTGCAGCCCCTTTCCTTAGTTACTTGTTCTTTTAATTGCAGCTTGTGAGAGGTCACAACTTGTGATGAGAAGTGCCCGTCACAAATAAGATTTTGCCTATTATTAAAAAACCATTTTTATATACCCTTCCATTGCTGACTCCGTAATTGTTTTAGTTTCACTCGTTTTGTCTTTGACATTATTTACTTGTGATTTTTGTACTTTATTAAGTTGTAAAACGTATAAACGGTTCTATAATAAAGTTGTAATAAAATCGTCACTCAAAAGACTTACTATTCAATTTTTGGAGGAGTTAGTAAAAACATTGTTACATCTAAAGTAAATGTAAAGTTTTTGTTATTACCTTTGACTTGTAAAAAAATAGAACTCCTAGTTTCATTTGTACTAAAAAAAACTTAAGGTTAATTTAAGAAAGTTTCGTTAGTAAATTTGATTATATTTAAGAAAAATACTTTAAACGCTTCCAATTTATTTTTTATACACGATTCTTAGGCATTTGATCATCATTTTATGATTTTATCTACTACTATATCATGGGAAAAAAAGATGTAGGAGTTTTTAGCAGGGAGAAAAAATATGGTCACCAAATACTTACATGTGCATCTACCCCTTGAACTATACATTAATTTTGGTAGTTTAGAGCTAGGACAGTTATTTCATGAGGTCTACCCAATGTAGATGTAGAAGCGTACGACATATCGATATGAACATCACGAGTTGTCCCTTAATAAAACTAGTTGTTGTTGATACCTTCTTCTCGGTTACTCTAACTTGTAGTAATAGTGCTACAAGTCTACAACAATATTGCCGACCTAGAGTTGTACTGATAACATTGGGTTTCATGGCCTTTCATTTTCTTTTTAGTCCTTGTCTTTAGAGACTTAGATGTTTGGTCAGACATCATTTAAATATCACGTTCATTGTCAAATTTCATACCTATAAGTGTCAACTTTCATACCTATAAGTTTACACAAATTCTATAATAACATAGTCTCATGGTTTTTTTTAGGAAAAAATGTTTGGTTTTTTTTTAATGATGTAAAGCATGTATCACTGTTCCTAATTATGATGTTTTCATTTGATTTTATGATAACAAATTTTATAATATTGATATAAATACTTTGCACAATATTTATAGCTAAAAATTTATAAATAATTATGATGTAACATTAAAATATTAACACTTGTCATAAAATAAATTTTCAACCCAAAAAAGTAATATATAAATCCCTTTACAAGATAAGATGGAATAGACCTATGCCAAAGCTATTGTCAAACGATCATATTGGAGACCGTGTAAAAGCAAGGTGGTAAATCATCATGATGGGTACTTGGGTACTATGGGTAGTGACTAACTATTAATATTTTTTAACTAAAATATAACATGACAATTTTTGACGTTTTAATCTATATATGAGAAAATATTTAGTGATCGGAGTTAATCTCAAATAAATTGGATGGAGATAGTAACAAGTATTTTCTGATTGCGAAACTGATATGGTGCACACCCAAAGCACGGTCATTGCATAATAGACGCGGTCTGTAGTTTTATATGATGCAAAAAAATGAAAGTAGTTATATAAATTGGCTGATAAAAAATGATTTTGTTTTCAGGGAAGTAGAAGATGGACTTAAGGTAGTGAGAGTAGAAAATGTGTTCAACCCTTATATTGCTAGCAACAATCATGACAGATTCAAGTTAACCCTTAACAAACTCTATGCTTGGAACCTTGTGGAGTACGATAGAGTGGTCATGCTTGATGCTGACAATCTATTCCTACAGAAGACCGACGAGTTGTTTCAGTGTGGCCAGTTTTGTGCCGCCTTTATCAACCCCTGCATCTTCCACACCGGTCTCTTTGTCCTACAGGTATTAACCGTATAAGCTGTTTTAATGTTATTGTGATGTGAATTAGCCTTCATTTGATGCTATCTTCTGCCTAATTTTCATCATGTTCAGTCCATAGAAATTAATTCGTGGTGACCTGATGTTTGAGCAATGAATACTTCAAATGTTAGGCTGGAGATTCAAAATCTCGGACCCTTGTTTTCTTATTTCTATATATTCTCCACTGCTTACTTTTCGTTCTAAGATTTTCTGTTGTGGATTATAGCCCTCTAAGAAGATTTTCAAGGACATGCTTCATGAACTGGAGATAGGAACGCCTAATCCAGATGGAGCAGACCAGGGTTTTATCGGTGGTTATTTCTCAAACTTGCTTGATATGCCTATGTTTCATCCTCCTGCCAATGGTACCAAGCTAGAAGGGAACTATAGGCTTCCTTTGGGTTATCAAATGGATGCGTCTTACTTCTGTAAGTATAGTCATTCATATTCCAGTTAGTGTCATCATTATTTCATTTGAATTGTGTTTGTCTAATACTCGTAAGTCGTAACTTTATAATGTTACAGACCTCAAGCTACGCTGGAATGTGCCTTGTGGACCAAACAGCGTGATCACCTTTCCCGGAGCAGTATGGATGAAGCCATGGTATTGGTGGTCATATCCTGCTCTCCCTCTTGGATTCTCATGGCATGAACAACGCCGCAAAACTCTTGGGTAAGTTTCTATTTTCAATCACTCATCTTTTTTTTTTTATTTTGAAATAAACCCGAAAGGGTTTAGTAACTATTATTACTCGAAACCTCCAAAGCTAACGAACAAATATTCGGAGGCAAAGACCTCGACTATCTACGAGTGCCAATCGACCACGGCCTACAATGAGCAAGCTCATGAGCGATAGTGTTCAAATGTCTACGAACCCACGAAAATTCAACATGATACCCATGAGTTCATTAAAAAAGTAGTAGGAAGGGTGTAATCGACGAAAATGACCCTATCGAATGATACGACCTAAATTGACCCCCACATGTAAAGAATATGCTGAAAAATGAACCAGGCATGGAATGACGTGAAAATGACTAGAGCTATATTTGACCGCACCCACCAGCAATGACCCGACTCGAATCCAATACGATTGTCCTCTTTGCTAGGTCTACTAGAACATCAATGTGTGACCGTGAAAACTATGCAATTACTCGAAACAAGTTACATTCTCTGATAAACCTAATTCAATTTTGCAGGTATCAAGCTGAGATACCTATGGTATTGATCGAGATAGTTCTTTACCTAGGAATAATTGTCATTACTCGGTTAGCTCGACCAAATGTCTCCAAGCTTTGCTACCGGCGTTTTGACAGCAAGAGCGTGACTGCATACCATGTTGGTCTGAAATTCATAGCATTGGCGTCAGTTATAGCAGCCTATGTCATTCCCTTTTGTTTAGTCCCTCACACCATCCACCCTTTGGTAGGGTGGTCCCTTTACTTGTTAGGCTCTTTTGCCCTTTCTTCCATAACCATTAACACTTTCATGTTACCCACTTTACCAGTAATAACCCCATGTCTCGGGATATTTGGGGTTCTGCTAGTGATGGTCTACCCTTGGTACAAAGACGGGGTTGTAAGGGCACTTGTCGTGTTTGCCTATGCCTTTTGTGTTTCCCCTATACTGTGGATTTCTTACAGCAAAGTTATGTCAAGCCTTCAAGTTTCTCTTGAAAGGGAGGCTTTCTTGCCAAGTAGACTGAACGAATCTCCCCCTCCTTCCGGATTTAACAAGATCTACTAAATGACGGGAGTAAGAATTCAGTGAAATTGACTGAAATGGAAATTTGTTTTTGGCATGAAGCTTCGCCTACTTGGATGGTGTAATTGAATTGAGCAAGCCCTTCCATGTATCTTCTTGGAAACGAAAAAGAACGTACAGATTATCTTATCGGATATCAGTTTATTATTGGTAGCATGTTGATAGTGGTGGGTGCACATAACAATTGTTCTGCGCGCGAGTTAGCCGTTGGGTTTGGTAGTCAAATGCTAATGAGCTAAAAAAGTTGGGTTTATGTACAGAAATTGTATCGACATTGAATTAATTATCGACTATTGTTTTTGAGCTGTGTCTCATCTGTTTTTACTAATTTGTTTGTTATTTCGGGTCATTTCAAGCATGGTATAAAATCAAGGGTAGACATCAAAACTTAAATCGATTTATATAGAATTCTGAGAATGACCTTCACTGTGAGTCACTTTGTCGGGCCAGGTCACAAACTCGTGGTTTTGTTGAGCACTAGGGTCAATTTCTGTTAGATGCAGTATACATTCCCTTGCCATACTAAATTGTCAGAGTGCAGGTTAGAATGCTCATACGGAGTTATTCGAAGGTTTTGACGATTTCCTTGCAAATTTAGCCTGTCATTTTAATCAGCTAATCTCAAGTCCTCAAGTACAGTTTCATCAACACAAATACACAATCAATAGTTATCGATACTGCAAAGCTAGCAGGAGCAAGAAGTTTTGTGTCCAACTGAAAACTCCAGGTCATCAATTTGTCGAAAAACTTGGATGAAAACTCCGAAATTGCAACGAAATCCAAAGAGGAAAAAAAGCCTGACAAGTTACAACGTTGTTTGTTCATCTGAAATGAAATTCACAGCCCAAAATCCAGATAATTTCGTAGGAGAGTAAGTATACAGCAGTGCTCAAAAGGTCACTGATATACAGGTATTAAAATAAATTGGCCTATGCAGGTCTCGAACCTGCGACCTTCGCGTTATTAGCACGACGCTCTAACCAACTGAGCTAATAGGCCTTGTTGTTCCTAAATATTTGAATTCGCTATGTATTCTACAAAACATTGATGATTTTTTGAAAATCCAAAAAACAACTGTTATTTTGGTCTTTGGATACTCCGCCGGTTTTAATCGACCTTGTAAAACCAAATCACCAACCCTACAAACACTTCCAAGTAATCTTTTTTTTTTTGGTTGGCACCGGTAAAGTAGTGTCTTATACATACGGCTTTGACTCATTTGGTCAAATGCACTTATTTTAATTAAACAGTACACAATTGTAACATAGTAAGTACATAGGTAGGCAAAAGCGTGTTGGCGGCGAACAGATTGCTGAACATGAACTTGAACTTTTCTTTTTTCTACCTGCCTCACGGTTTCCGAGAACCAACGAGTCTTCCGGGCTGCCAAAACTGAGCAAAGTGCACTTAAGCCACAAGGACTTAGAAATGAATTGTGAAAAGCCATCCAAAAAGGTCGGCCTCCGATGGAGAAAAGTCTCCTACACCTTGAAACACATTCCTTGCGGACAAGAACCTCATAGCCAAAGAAAGTAAGTGAGTAGAAAGGAACTGAAGACGAAGGCACAACAAACAACTCCTTAACGAACGCCATCAGAAGGCCAAATCGAGATGGGCACAACACAAACGAAATGTAAAGTTACCATTATGATAGCGATTAGAAACACGACACTTCGAGCTACCACCCCACTGATTAAGAGACAAGATACCCTTAACCAATAGAATGATTTTATTACTATAAACAGAACAAGACAAGAGCATAGAATAGACGTTATTAAAATAATGTTTGAGACCATCACAGACCAGCCCCACCAACGCCACCCTCCAGCCCAACTAATCGCAACCCAAACCGACCCATGACCTAAGATAAAAACTAACACCAAGAAAGCCATGACCACAGGAAATACGCCACGCCAAAAATCACACCTACCGTCAGAAGACCTCTCATGGATACGGCCCACCAACCACCATCGACAACACCATCAACTCAACACCAGACCCCTAACTTCAGAAACTTGACAAAATAACCCGTACGCCGCCAACAACCAGAAAGACTCAAAGATGAAGGGGGGCCCATAAAAATGACCAAAACCAAGACGACTCCACAAGCACCGATACCCATGCATGCAATACACGAACTAACAAGTGAGGGAAGGGGCGAGGGGAGGGGAAACACCATGTCACCTCCATACATAACCATACAAGGGTAAGACAACCCAGGACCATAAAACATCACAAAACCGCCCCAATAAAAGGATGACACGAACAACTCGAAGAGAAGGAGGAAGGGGGCGAGAAGAAAGGGGAACACCTCTCCGACATCACCCTAAGGCGCACTAGCCAAAAGACCCAACGATCAAGAGGGATCTAGGTAGCGGACGGGCGCCATCGAGAAAGAAAAAAGAAATTAGGGGAGGAAGGCAATGACGATATTCTAAGCAATAAGTAAGGTAATTTAATATGTATTTGACCCGTTTTAACCTTAAGACGAATAGAGTCCGTCTGAAATGAGAATTTATGATTATTAATATGGTTTGGTATAAATAAAAATCATGGATAAAGATGTTTTTTTTTACTCCATTTGATTTCTTTTGAGAAATTACTTCCACTTGATTCGTTTGAGGAATTACTTCCACTTAATATATGAATAATATCATAGCTTATTGTGATATCACACCTTCCGAAATCCAAAATGGGGTTTATTGCATGTGATTAGACCTGTCAAACGGGTAAGGCGAACGGGATACGAGTTCCATTATTTCGGGTTCCGGTTAAATACCCGTCAGGTCAATTTTAGGTTTGGAAAATACGGGTTTTTATGGGTCGGGTTAAAATTAGAAACGAGTTATTTAACACATTTTTACAGAGGTTTATTTTCTTTAGTTTTATTTTAAATATATAGTTATTGTTAGTTTTTATAATTATCTAGTTTGATACATGATATTATTAAGAATATTTTTTTTGCCTAATATATCTGATATCTCAACTTTATATGAAATATTGAACTGATAAGTTGTTACACGTGCATAACAAATAATGACTATATTTATATGCTAATTATTTGATTAATTAATCATGTGGTAAATCTATGCTTTAAAACATATAAGCATACTTTATTTCAAACTTTTGAAAGACAGTTTATTTTAATTATTTTATATGCGATTTACTTTAATACTAAATTTTAAGAAATTTTCGCATTATCAGTCTGGGTTACGGGTCGGGTCGGGTTCTTGACCTAAATGTGCGGGTCATTATCGAGTTATTTTCGGGCGAGTTTATGTCGCTTTTTTGGGTCGGATCATCTTTTGACATGTCCACATGTGACCAACATCATTTTTAACTCAAGGGTATTTGTGCCAAAAAAAGCAAATTCGTTCTTAAATTTCATACTTGTGTGTAACTTGTGCATAAATGTATGGGCATGAAATTAATATGTCTTTATACATAACATTATTTATAGAGTATATGGCAATTGGAGCAATGTATGAGTTATTTTTTACAATAGGTATATATGAATAATTAAATCATTTGATGGGTAGACGTGTAGTTAATACATATATAAAAAAAAGAAACATTACAAATATTGAAAAATTAATAAAATCATTAGTACATAATTTGGTTTTTTTTACCCGTTCCTTGTTGATCATGACCGGGTCAGCCTACCCTTTCGGGTCGAGTCGGGTCATTTTGGGTCAAATGATGTATCAGTCAAGTCAGGTTTTGGTGGGTCATTATCGGGTCCAGTTACTTTATCGCATTTTTTCAAAGTTTTGACCATTGAATTTAGTTTGTAACCATTTTTTGGTTAATTACTTCATTATTGAGTCAAACTTATCAATTCTAAACACTAAATCACTTTGAGTTTAATTTGATCAATATTAAAATTAATAATTGTCAGATCATCAATTTAATCGGTCAATATCGGGTGGGGTCCAGTTCGGGTTTGGGTCACTGAAATTCGAGCCGCATCAGGGTTACAGGTTGTCATCGGGTCGGAAGGTTCCAAAGATAATACTGAGTATCAAAGTTCCAATCGTTTTTTGAATTGAAGATTCGAAAACCTATTAAGAAGCGATGAATTCGAGAGATGCGGTTTTCAGAAAGAAGCCGTAAATGACGAATATGATTCGTTAGTTTCTAATGGAACTTGGGTTTTAACCGATTTACACATCGGACATTAATGGGTCGTGTCCAATGGCCTGTGATGTATTGGGCCTAGGCACAAACGTTTTCTCAAACATTGACCTAGCCTTGGCACAACACGCAACCCATGGTCTGTCGTACATTGCTAGGTAGTGATAGTCTTGTGTAGTATAAAAATGGGCCATATTGAGACGTGCGGGCCCAATAGCCCACGGGCTCACTTTATCTTTGACAGTTATACAGTAACTTGGTATTGGGTAGCCCATATTTTCCTACATTTTTTAAGGGGGCTGTGAAACATCGTCGACGTTTTATAAAACATCGTCGACGTTTTTTAAAAAAAAGACCACTATTACCCTTTTCTCTCCTTCCTCTCTCTAACTTTTTCTCTAAAATTCTAAAACCTCATAAAATAATCTAAACAACTTCCACAAAAATTTGAAAGACGGTTTTCATTTAAAATTAAACGATAGTCAATGGCGGACAATGAATCATCGGTACGTTATGCAAACTCTTTAACGTAATTTTTGTTTTGTTTCTTTAGATTTCCATTGCATTATATGTTGAATAATACAATTATGGCTTTCTTTGTTAGTGTTCCGTCACGAGCCTATGACATTTGTTGATTCTTGAACACTGTTTTGAAGTCGATTTATAGTTTTTATGCCGAATTCATGAATATTGATATGGTTTTTGGACGATTTATGGTAGGCAACTCTAAATTGGACGTTAATATGTGGAACCAACGTCCAATATAGACGTTGATAACCACTGTTGACGTCCCACCTAGACGTTGATACCCCATATCAACGTCCAAGGTGGACGTTACCTTCGTTGATCAACGTCCAAAGTGGACGTTGGTTCCCAACATCAACGTCCAATATGGACGTTATGCTCTATGTATAACGTCTTTCCTAGACGTTGACACCCCATATCAACGTCTAGGTTAGACGTTATTTATAGGGTTCAACGTCTACAGCGGACGTTGAACTAGTGGTGCAACGTTTTTTTGAAGTTTACTTTCGTATTTTCGTGTTTTCATGTAATTTCTCGTGTTTTCGCACGGTTTATTTAAGTTTTAATGTAATTTCCGCTTGTAAACAGGGTTCATTTGAGGAATTTATCGATAACGGGTTCGATTTCAACCCTTTATTTGTGACGGATATAGTTTTTGAGACTCGTGACGAAGCGTTCGATTGGGCCCAAAAGATAGCGTTTGATAATGGCTTTGCATTGGTGAAAGCAACTTATGGAGCGAAAAACCGTAGCGAACCCGACTTGTTATCTTCATATTTGCGTTGTTCTAGATACGGGAGGCCACCAGGAGAGTATGATCCCGATAATCCTAGGAAAAAATCAGGTTCACCTAAATGTGATTGCAAATTTCGTATTCGAGCCGTGCAAAACAAGTTTCGGGGTTTCGACGATAAATCCATAATACTTTGGAACATTGTGACCGCCGATGGTTATGGGAAGCACAACCACAAGTTGGTAAAGTACAAGGATGGACATAGGCATTTTGCGGGTTTAACTGAAGAAGAGAAAGAGTATGTGAAACAACAAGTCCGGGCCTCGATTCCCCCGAGAGATATTAAAAACAGTCTTCATCAAAGAACCCCGGAAAAACCGCAACCCTCAAGCACCCAAATATATAGTGAGACAACCAAGCTTAGGCGTGAAATGAGAGGGAATCGAAATCCCGCTCAACAAATGTTGTCCTTAGCTGTAGAAGTGAAATATGTGCATTGGTATGAGAAAAATCTCGAGACATGTGAGCTTTCTCATGTTTTCATGTCTCATCCGGAAGCCGTGAAGCTGTTTCGTACCTATCCACATGTTGTGCTTATTGATTCGACGTACAAGACCAATGTGTACAAGATGACACTCGTTGAGTTTGTTGGTGTCATACCATGTGGATCTTCATTCTTAATTGCTTGTGTATTGATTCCTTCTGAGTCGGAAGATGGGTACAAATGGTTATTGAAGAAGTTGGGTATGCTTCTCGAGTTCACCGAAGCATCTATTTCAGCATTTGTCACTGATCGGGAGTTGGGTTTGATCGCGGCTCTACGGTTCGTCTATCCTCTTACACCTCACTTGTTGTGTCGTTGGCACTTGAACCGTGCTGTTGAAAGCAAAGCACAATCGTGGTCAAAGCATGAGTGGCGCACAAAGCATTTCATGTGCAATGAAGAGCATGGTTGGAATGGAGTGATAAATGCTACTACCAAGGAAGAGTTTGAGTTGCGTTCGCCGGGCCGCCTTTTGTAAAAACTGGAAGGTAGTGGCGACTTATGCGGCGAAAACATGGGGCCCGTACTCAACATGGTTCGTATTATGCTACACGAACCGGTATTTCCATCTTGGAAACACGGCTACTTCCCGGGTGGAGTCCTCTCATTCTCTTTTGAAGGCTTGGTTGAAAAGTTCTAGCCTAACCCTTGATACTATGTGGTCCCGTATTCATTCTATGCTTGAAGGACAACACTCCAAAATAAGAAAAGAGCTCGAGGAGTCAAGAAGTAAACCTCGTAATACATCTCATTTGTTTTCTTTGTTGAAAGGAAAGGTGTCCTTAAAAGCCATCGGGATTATGGAAAATGAAACTAAGAGGGGAATTGAGTTAGGAATCGGGTTGGTAAATGGATGCGGTTGTGCTTTAAGAACTACTCATGGCTTACCTTGTGCTTGTCTCTTGGTTGGTTTGAAAAACAATGGTGAGAGAGTTCACCTTAATCAAGTTCATTCATTTTGGAGGACATTGGAGTATGGCAATGATGACACAATGCCGAAAAACGATAATGATGCCTTAGAAGAGCTCGTCAATGAAATGAGGAGTAGTGATCCGGCAAGTAAGAGATCTTTCATTGAGAAGATGCGCACCTTTCTTCATCCGGAAGACGAGTATGTATTGCCACCCCATATTAGAGAAAACCCCAAAGGTCGACCAAGAGGATCTATTACTAGGAACAAGTCATTTTTTGAATATGTAAAGAGGAAGTTTGGGACACCTGGTTCAGATGGATCGACGACCGATCAACAAACAACAGTTGGTGATTTTGATGAGGAGAGGGTCGGTGCACCTTTGGAATTGGCTTACACAAGGGGTCCTTTGTCAAGCTGGAATAAAAGATGGTGGGCCCCGGAGGAGATGTGGTGTTTTTTTGATGGTTGGGTCGATGTAGGTGACGATGGTCATTGTGGTTTTCGAGTATTGTCTCATGCTGTCCGGGGTCGAGAAACTGACCATCTAGTGATACGAGAATGGTGTGCTCGAGATATTAGGGGTTTTGAGGTGTACAAGGATTATTTTGATGCGGCCTACGTCACAAATAATGGTTTTACTATGTTTGACAACACTTTGAGGCGCATTGAATTTTCCAACAACACCGGTTGTGGTAAAAAAACATTGGATGCATGACGTTGATTTGTATGTTTTCGCATCGTTGTTTAACTGGGCAATTTGTGTCATAGGTAAAGTCCCGTCTAGTCCGAGTACATGGCAATGTAGTACATTTTTGCCTTTAAGAAGTTGTCCTCAAAGTCCGGTCCCATATGGTGTTTTGTGGATTTTAAATCACCACCAACATTGGATGCGGTTGCATTGTAGTGGACCACCTCAAGAAGTTCCAATGCCTCCAATAGAGATGACTTGGGCGGGGTATAGAGAACAAAATATTGCACACTATGAAGATTTGTACAAGACAAATTTCGAAAACTGGCATACATGTATGGGAACAGCACCTAGAGTGCGTCGCACAAGAAGGGATAAGTCTTGACTGTTGTACTTGTGTAATTGATGGATATTTATGTATTATTTTTTCTTCTTTTATCTCAATTTATTTTTGATTAAATAAAATTGACGTTGACAACAGTAGAATACAATGGATACATAAAGCTAACGGAAATTAAATTGGATAAATAACTCAAACTGACAACTTTAATAAAGT
The DNA here is from genome assembly GCA_022085475.1 of Heliosperma pusillum. Taxonomy (NCBI): domain Eukaryota; kingdom Viridiplantae; phylum Streptophyta; class Magnoliopsida; order Caryophyllales; family Caryophyllaceae; genus Heliosperma; species Heliosperma pusillum. Next base: position 40,372 of record JAIUZE010003732.1, read on the forward strand.
TCTGAAAATAGTGGGAGAACTCTTAATACACATAATCAAATACAACAACACTTAATCAGTTGAATATCCTTCGGATGAAGAACCATTAGGCCTATAAAACTCCTCCTCTTCGTGAATTACATACATTTCAAAGGTTTTAAGACTCTGAAATGGCCCCACGAACATCCGGCCGTCCCCCGAACATAGAGAGTGTAAGGTCCTATATGGGACAACTGTTAAACACCTCTTGAACAGTTCAACTATCTCCAACCTCACTTTCTCCCACTCACTTCGCTTCAGGATGACATTTTCTGTATTTAAAAATTAATCTGGTTAATAATGTCCACAAACTTTATTGATTAGAAAAATTAGACAATAGATTATAAGTAGTGATACCTTCAGTTACGTTCATAGGATGAATGGAAGGGTTGCTGAGACCGTAAATAGGTCCATGCATTAGTTGAAGCGATGATAGGGGAGGATTGCCACGACTTCTGAAATTATTAAGCATGATTATTCAACACAATCATTAGGCGGTCGAATAGTAAGGGAAACTCGTTAACTATCTCGTTAATTTTATTTTGATAATAATTCACTAGTTGTACGTTAGTCATCACCATGATTAAAGTATAGGATAATAGAGGTAATATATTTTAAGAGTAGAGAGAAGATAGTGAGTTGTGTGGAAATAATTTGTTGGGTAAAGGGTTTATATAGAGGAAATGCTAGGGTTTTCATGTTGTGGCCAATACAAATATAATATAAATAATAAAAAATAAATCAAGAATCCAATAAATATAATTGACGTTGACAACACTCGACCCCGAATAAAGCTGACGGAAAATAAAGTGGATACATAAAGCTGACTGAAATTAAAGTGGATACATAAAGCTGACGGAAATTAAAGTGGATACATAAAACTGACGGAAATTAAAGGGGTCCAACGGATATGCTCCGCCCTAAGCCCGTCTAGCCTCTGACGGTGCTCATCTAGAATCTTCTCCTCCCCCTTAAACCTAGGAACCCGTGACCAAGCCTCCACCAGTGGTCTACCCTCAACATAGTATCCTGTATGGGGTCGGAAATGAGGAAAATACTCATATATCCAAGCCTGGAACAACGACAAACAACCGCTAAGCCCACGAGCATCTCTCCGCGACGCCATACCCAACTGACGGTACAAGTACGCCAATGTCGCAACCCCCCAAGCATACTCACCAAAACTATCAAAGTCATCAAACAAATGAAGCATCCGGGCCACTACCCTATCACTAGACTTGTCCGTGAACAATGTTTGTCCAACCAACAACATCAAGTACGCCCTCAACGACTCATCATGGCGACCCGTCTCCACAACCTCCCTCAACTTCTGAGTCGACAACCCACCACTCCTATAATATGGTGGCTCGACATCCTGAACTGCCAGCCCAAATAAAGTAGTCATCTTCTCCCTCAAGCCTTCATCCTCCCTCGTGCTACCCTCCTCCTGATCCACCATACCCTCCACAAAAACCCTAGCGCCACTCACCTTTATCCCTAGAATACGCTGAACATCATGTAATAAGATAGTGATCTCTCCAAAAGGCATATGGAAACTTTTAGTATCCGGCTGCCACCTCTCTACAAATGCACTACATAGAATTTCATCTATGCCGGTGGTCACACAACTGCTCAAAACACCAAGCCCACTCTCACTAACTCTCCGGGCAACCAGCTCCGGCACCTTCATCCCGTTCATAGCCTCCATACAACCAGGCCTCTCGTAACACTTGAGCCACGATCTCACCGGCTTGGCAACCGTCTAACTCCTATAAGCCACGTGCCCACCGAAATTACGTAAGACGTTGAGGTGAACCGGTCCACCCTCAACCACGCCACTAAGACGCCAAGACAAATCCCTCTTCGTCTTCTTCCTCCCCGTGCTAGATGAACCCTGACTAACCGGCACATATCGTCCTCTACCAACCTGTACCACCGTCTTACCTGTTGGTTCGGCTGCCTGGTTCTCTATAAAACACTCGTCATCGGGCTGCTCTGCCGCCCCCTCCGACTCAGATCCTGAACCGCCGTCAACATTACCATCATCAACGGCACCTACCCTATAAAAAACTGACGGAAAAACTGTCTCGCTCACAGCAGGCGGAGGCGTAGGGGAAACGTCCATACCCTCTGACCGAGTAGGACGAAAGGCAACTCCGGTTTGACGCACTCCGGGTACACGCCGCTTAGATGCCGTCACTTTTCAGCCTTTCGTACGATCAGGGACCACCATAATATTTTTTTCTTTATCCATCTGCATGTAAAATAATATAACGTTATAGACAATCGACAAACAAACATAAACTCATTACAAAAAACATTTGAAATAACGAAAATAAAAACCGATCATAAACATATAAACATATATGATAAAAATCATTTTACACGAATATGATAATAATCATCGTCAACATTCAAAACCATCGTCAACATATAAACATATAAACCGATTATAATTTTACACGAATTAAATTACATATGATAATAATCATCGTCTACATTCAAAACCATCGAAAACAACGCAATAACAGAAAATCGAGTCTAGCCTGGACGTTGGTGCTAGTGACCAACGTCCAGCCCAGACGTTGGTCATCAACACCAACGTCCAGGCTGGAGGTTGGTCACTAGCACCAACGTCTGGGCTGGACGTTGGTGTTGATGACCAACGTCTGGGCTGGACGTTGGTCAATAGCACCAACTTCTACCCTGGACGTTGGTCATCAACACCAACGTCCAGCCCAGACGTTGGTGCTCGTGACCAACGTCCAGCCCAGACGTTGGTCCTAGTGACCAACGTCCAATTTCTCGTCTTTTTTCAATACCACCAACAAAAACCGTCTTCCAACAACATAAATCAATAAACCTCTTTCAATACTTTCACAAATTTCTCCATAACACATTTCCAACATGCAAAATCAAATCAAAAACCGTCTTCAACAACATAAATCTAAAAGCCAATTTCAACAACTATAATCCAAAATTTGAATCATAAAAGCAAACCACAACACAAATTTAAATCAATTAAACATATACATAAAAAAATTCAAAAGATTTAAACATATTAACAACCAAATTCAAATCAATTAAACATATTTGAATCTAAAAACAAATTTAAAAGACTTACTTATGAAAAACTTGGTGGTGGTGGCGGGGGGCGACGGCCGGTGGCTGTGGTGGTGCGGCAAGCAGTGGTGGTGGGGTCGTGCAGTGGGGTCGGGCGGTGGGGACAGGCGGTGGGGTCGGGCGGGATGAGAGGGAGAGTTTAGGGAAAGAGAGAAAATGAATTTAGTGAGAAAATGAGTAAAAGGGTAGTTACGGTTTTTTTTATGAAAAACGTAGACGATGTTTTATAAAACGTCGACGATGTTTCGTAACCCGGTTTTTAACTTACTAACTTCGTTAAATATTTTCTTTTCCATTATTTTTTTGGTGACCGAGAACTGAAGAAAGCGAAACCATGGTATTCGAAAAAAGTTTGAATCTTGAGAATTATAATCATGAGCCTACGATCACTCTTGGGTAGAAACGTCGAACAACCATATTCATTCCTCGCAAACGCACAAGGCTTAGTAATTCGCGAAAGTGGTAATTTAACTCTTTAACTTTGTTAAATGGTTAAATTAGGCTCTTTATGTTTGATTTGTAGCAATCAAGCCCCATAACTTAAGTTAAAAGTTAAATTAAACCCATTTGTTTAATTGTTGATGAATATTTGACCAAAATTCAATTTATAATCCAATTAATCATATATAAACTTCATTTTTTTATAACCTTATAAATTTTATACAATATATAATTGTAATAAAATGTATTTCTGATGATTTTACAATTGCTAGATAATTTATTATATATGTAGCAATAGTTCATGAAATTGTATCATATTTTTGTTTTGTTTTTTTTAGAAAAGACGTAAAATTATTCTTTAGATGATTAACGAATTTCATATAAATTATTAAAGTTGAAATAAGTAATTTTTATGTGTTATTAATTACATAATATAAATATAAAATGCACTTTTATTGAGAATTTAGCTAAAAATTAAAATTAGGGTTGAATTTCACGTATTTAACGTTAGTTAAGGATTCATGGTGCATTGAAACTTAAAAAGACTAATTTCAGCATTAAATAAAGTTAAGGAAAATTATCACTTTCGCGCACAATAATTCAAAAACAAATGGCACTCATTGAGGAAAAGTTTTGTCCAACTATTAAAATGCCACAAATTATAGATGTTACTTGTAATAACAGCAAGTCTCACTTATGATGAGGCGACCCGTCGCAAGTTTAAGATGTGTCAAACTTAGACCTCGCAAAAGCAACCCAACCCGAATGACCCGACCCGAATGACCCGACCTGTGACCCGAAATTGACCCGAACTACAACACCCGAATGTGACCCGAAACCCAATTAGACCCGACCCGACCCGAACATGACCCGATCTTTCTTGACCCGTAACTGACCCGACCCTAAAATAACCCGATCCAAAACCACTCAACCCGAAAATGACCCGATAAAACATAACTTTAATTGAACCGAAAAGACTTAAAATGGCCTTTTGTCTGTTATTCTTTGACCTGAAAATGACCCGACCCGAAATAACCCGACCCGGTTGACCCGAAACGGACCCGACAACTAACCCGAAACAAACCCGAAACCCGAAATGACCCGACCCTACCCGAATTAACCCGAAATCAACGAAAGACCCGAACAGACTCGACCCGAACTGGCCCGACCCGAACCTGACCCGGTTGACCCGTTTGCCAAGTCTAGTCAAACTTCCCTGATATAGAGTAAATGAGGAGGCAAGTGAAAGCAAATAGAGCACCCCACCTACCCTTCACTGCTCTTTGTAAGAATGACTTGACTCGTCTTAAACTTGCACGGGTCAGCCTATCACAAACAAGAATTTGTGAGGTAATAATATCTCGAAAATAAAATGTTGGTAGAAAATGTCCGTGACAAAATGGACCTCCACACACTAGAATAGTTCCAATAATCTTGTATAAAGGATTCAATCTTTTCAATGTTTCGTAGTGGCAAAGTGGAAACCCACCAACAGCAGTCCCAACGTTCATAAAAACACCTGGTTTTCAAATTTAAGTGGGCCCTTTCACTAGGGTTGTAGCAAAACGGGTTCAATTAGTAACACAAATTCTCACGGGATCTGTTAAGCTTAAAACGGGTTAATACATATCAAATTTCCTAATTTGTTATCTAGAAAATATCAAAAAATTATGTCTTTATTATCACCATGTAATAGTATTTGACCTGTTTCAAGCTTAACACGGATATCGTTCGACTTAAGCTAGACTTACTGAGTTAGTAATTATCTAAAAGTTGTTAATAGGATTAAATATCTAGTTAATTAATTAATTGATTAGACCATCAATTTACTGGTTATGCACTCCACTAATCAAAGCATGCATGGTAGGTATACTGCCAGTAAAAAGTTGTCAGCTTGGTTTATCTTTAATTAATCGTAAGCGTGATGTTATATTACTTCTATAAAATAAAGTTGCCCTAATGTTATCCCCTGTGTAATTCTGTGTTTTAACATCGGAATTGTATAAATTTTCCCTTTAAATGCTCCAAACTAAATTGTTTAATTTAATGAATACGAGTTGAGTGAAATCATGTATTACTAATGGTTTATGTAGGGATCGGAGGAAGGTCGTTTGAATAAATTTTACATCGATCTAAGATGACTAGTGGTACGAACAAACTCAGTCCAACCAATAACCCGAAATGCTTCATATAATATCACGTTAACATTAAAATAACGCATATTGCTGTAACTTAATCAAAGATAAGATAAATTCATCTTAAAATAGCTTCAACATGAAACTATATATTGATATATGGATCCAAATTTGGAAACTTTAAACTAAATTTAACTGTATTTCAAAAGATAATGTTTGAATTGAACACAACCTAACCTCGCTGATGATGACTATATCTATAATGACCTCACATGAACTCGACTCAACTTAAAGCGTAATTAACCAACAAAATCTGCGCTTAGTGGAGTTGTTGCGCCCCGAGCACCTCCCAATTGTAATTCCTCAGCTCAATCCGATCGAGAATCCGACCGAGTACCCCGACCTAATTTTCCATATTGTCCATTGTTGCCATGTACATCAGCCATCGAGTTGATGCGCGCGTTTTTGATGGTGTACTATTTAATATGTTATTTGTTCCACATTGAAAAATAATGTAGGTAGTATAGTGAATATATAACAGGTATAATTAGTAGAATTGTCCCACATTGGAAAAATATCGTAAGGTGGGTGATCATGTGATTATAAATATGAGTCATTCTTGGAGCTTAAATATCAAAGCAAAAGCTTTTAAATCTCTTAGATATTCTCTTAGAGAGCTCTTAGTTATAATTTTGTATTATTATCTCCACACTATCGAAATTTTCATCATCAAAAATTAATTTCAAAAGGTATCATAAAACAAAATAACGTGAAAAATATTTTAATTATTTCAATATATCTTTCATATACTATATTCAACTGATGTTTATAACTTTTATATAAATTTTTTTACATTTCATTTGACAGAAAATATTGTTAGAAAAAATATGAAAATAATATAATTAGATTCGTGGAAAAAAAAATGTTATCATTAGATTATAGAATCTCGTATTATTTGCACATACTTGGTGTAATTTTTAGTGTGTTATTTATACCACAATGAAAAATAATGTACGTTTGGTGAATATAGTACTTATAATTCTATAAATAGTAGAATTGTCTGATATCGGAAAATTATCATAAGGCGAGGTGATCGTATGATTAAAAATAAGTGTCCTATTAAGAACTTAGTTATCAACACAAAATCTTTTTGCGACTCTTAGGCGTTGTCTTAAAGAGCTCTTAGACTATGTATTATTATGTGCACAATAGTAAACTGTATGTAACACCCCCATACATCAAGGTACCTTACAAGACCCTCTTAGCACATGAGAGGGCTACTATCTCGGTTACCCGAGATATATAGTAAATATCACAATTCAACAAGCAATAAAGAAACAACATTTATTTAATAACGTTTAAAAGTCAATACAGAATCCCAAAACAGATGGCATACCATCGTCTGACCAACAATTCAACTCAATAAAGATATCATGTTAATAGATTAAATAAAATACTAAAATGTTCAAGACTTCAAGACTGATAAGAGGAAGCTAGACATGACATGTTGATCTCATCCTCATCCCAACGCAACGCTATAGATTACCTGTGATCATCTCCTCACCATCCCCCCAATGGGTCACAGCAGTTTTGTAAAACAGTAAGGGGTCAGTTTTGCATATACCAACCAACGTACAAGATAAGCACAAGGGAAAGAGAAACCGGAGGGCCACCGGAGCAGTTACCTCAGTAGACTCGGGTTACTAGCCTGCTCTACAAAACCACCTAGCTATTGACCCTAGACCACAGGCACAGGCGTCGAACTTCCATCTCACCGTAGCGAGATAAACCCGGAACATTAATGTGCACATCCCCCACGTGGCGGGATAACCACGGGGGTGAAATCAGGGCGTGACCTGTCTCTTAACAGGATCACCAAACCATAGTAACCATCGTCAACAATCCCAATCTCCATCATTGTCACAACGTACTGTGACCATCATCGTCAATCACATATCAATAATCACAAACAGAAATCAACAATCTCATGCCATCAATTAGCAACGCAAATACTGAGTAGGAAACCCTACCTTTTCGCAAATCCGAAGTAAATCACAATCATTATATCAACAATCTTCTTTTATATATGAATTCCTTCCCCTAAATATGCAATTAAAATCAATACTAACCCTTGTTTCCCCTTTCCCCCAAATAATCGATTAGGGTTTATAACAAATACAACTCAATCAATCATAATCAAGGATACTTACCCAAGCAATCAATCAACGTAGCAAAAGGTTGGATCCGTCACGAGATGATAAAAGGTTTCTTGAGGAATTAGAGAGGATTTGAGCAATATGGTTTTGTAATTAAGAAACGTAAAACTGAATTATGAAATTGACTCCACTTATTAATCTTTAATCATCCGTCCGACTAAACCCTAAAATCCGTCATACTCGGTTGAGTACCACATGTACTCGGTCGAGTGCCGATATCACGTACTCGACCGAGTACGCGAGATCAAATACCACTAAAGACATCAGCCAAATCCACTCAGTCGAGCGGCCTCTACTCGACCGAGTACTATATGTACTCGGTCGACTAAGCCCTACTCGGCTGAGCCCCTTATACAACGGAATACGGAGTATTACATAAACTTTATTTGAAATTTAGATGTACGTCTTTGTTTCCCTTTCTTTATCTTGTAATTAAATAAAGCATTCGAACATGACACTCTATTGTTTTTTAATATTCAGTACTTCTCAATATAAAGTTGTAGTGAAAGTAGCGATCACAAAGGTTTAACGGGAAAATTTATTAACAAATACCACAAATATAAAAAGCTGAAACCATATTAAATTTAAAGAACTTATTATTAAATGAAAATGCAGTGTTATGTAAAATTTGGTGTACAAATATCAAATATGTACTGCATTTTAGTTTTCTTTTCCAAACGAAAAATATTACGTAATCCAATAAACATTGATTCATCTCATGTCAATATCATGTTAACCATATTTCGTTATATCGTAAAATATTACGCAATATTAGATATGAAATATGTACCATATTTCGTTATATCGTAAAATTTATCGTACATTTTTTTAGTAGCCATGCAAAGCACGGATAAGAAACTAGTTAATTAATACTAACGACATACTACTTCCGTTCCAGTCAGCTATTTACTTTTGATTAAAATACTGCTTACCAAGAATAAAAATATGTATATATAACTATTTGGGATAGAAGGAGCAAATGATAAGGAGTAGCTAATTTAAATAGTTAATACTTTATTATATTACAAACACAATTAATAAAAGATTCTAATTTTCACGATACATATTTTACTCATTTTAGTGGGCTAATAAAAACCCTAGGAACAAAATCCATTTTGGACAAGAACCAACATGTCCAAGAAAATAAAAAAATGACCGTTGAGAGAATAAGCAATAGACTCACAAGAACCTTGATATAAATACTCACATATTTGTTCAATAGATAATTGCATACTTACATCATACATTGCATGTCCCCATTTGTCAGTCTCTCTTCCTCACTCTTTCTTCTCTCGTGAGCTCATCTTACCACAGGAAGCAGACAGACTATCATATCACTAACATTCTACATACCCTTCTTCTTATATTTTAATTTCTCCTTAATTACATTATTATTATTATTACTATTATTATTATTATGATTATGGCTTCTAAAAGTTCATATAATTTGTTTCAATACAGTCTTAAAGTGTCATTGTACTTACTATTATCCCATATAACCTTGCAGGTCACGTGCATTCGTCACGTAAACCAGCAATCACCGTCACCATCACCATTACCGTCACCAATAATGGAAATGCCGAAAGGGCACCACCGGAATTGGTCGAGGCCAGCTGAGTACCGCCACATTACCGTCGATAAACAAGGACTTGGGGATTTTGTATCCGTACAAGCAGCAATAGATGCCGTTCCTCACGATAATTTGGTTAACGTTATCATTCACATTGGTCCTGGTTACTACATGTACGTTCTTTTCTTCAAAAAAAAATTATCTTTAATAATTCATGCATGCATACTTTCACATTTTTTGTCACTTGATTATTTATCTTGAGAACACTTAATTACATTTATGTTTAAGTGCTTGGGTTTATCATATATATTATGCTCAATTCTTTTTTGCTTTAGGCATATATAGTTTTAATTATAATATAATGAGAAACAAAAGCATTCCTCATTATTTCTTGCATGAGGATGCAATTGTAGTTTTATTAGGTTGCACGCATGGGGTAATAATTGATTAATTGTCAAAAAAAGGTAAGCAAAACTAATAATACATGTTTTTTTTGGGTGCACATTAATACATGCTTAAATCCTCGATTTATAGTGAAAAAATCGATTCCAAGCTACCATTGTCAATAAGTGCACGCATTTTAAAATAAAATTGGTAAATAAACGATCATGACAGAGGGAATATAATATACACGAAATAAATTTCTTTTTAAAGGAAAAAAAAACTTGTCTTGTCTTTCTAGCATGGTGTAAGTAGGAATTGAAAGGTACAAATACTTTAATAGTAATCGACCAATGACTTATTTGTAAGAGAGATGTAGCAATCAAATGAATTTAGAAACTCACGGGTATGAAATTGTTTTGATTGAATTGGAAAACTCCAGAGAAAAAGTAGTGGTACCATCAACGAAACCCTACATAACATTTCAAGGGGCTGGAAAGGAGTTTACGGTAATAGAGTGGCATGATAGAGCAAGTGATCCCGGTCCAGACGGCGAGCAACTTCGAACCTACCGGACCGCCTCCGTTACCGTCTACGCTAATTATTTCTCAGCTCGAAATATCAGCTTTAAGGTTCGACCGTATTCCTTCTTTATTCCATTAACCATTTTGCACAATCGCAAGCATGTCAACTCCACAATATAATACTCTCTTCATCCAATTCATTTGTTTGTCTTTTGAATTCATTGTGAGAAGTATTTTAATGAAAGACAAACAAGTGATTGACACAGAACACATTAATTCCAAATTCTACGATGGTTGTTATATATCCGATATACACATCTATCCCGACTCTATATCGTCACGGTTACTCATTATTTTTGTTGTGCCTTTAGGAGTTAGGACAAGTTAAATGTTAATTTTTTTTTTTTTTCTTAAATTTTGGTTTAAGTTAGTGTCTTATTATTGAGTAGATTTATACGTAGTACGTACCATAAATGAAGTCATGAAGAAGTCACGTGGAGCTCATAGAATTGTTGAACATGGCATAAATGAAAGAATTTCATAAAAACTTGGGTATATTTGAGAATCTACAGCACAAATATTTAAAATTTTTTGATTGGTTTCCTCTTTTTAGGGATTAAAAAAACTTTTTATTCTAAGTGAGACACACTTTCTTTAATCTGATTTAATTGCTCCATATTAATTTCTGTTTGGTTTTCATTTCATTGATCAAATATTCCAAATTCCAAAATGAAAACAAACTACATAAAACCATATACTCCGTATCATATATCTGCTTGAATAAATATTTTACTAATACAATATAAACATTCAAATATTACATATTTCTGATAAAATTACATCACCGCAAATAGTACAAATAATAATAATAAAAACTTAAAACTTCAACGAACCACATCCTCACTTCTATTTGTAGCCTTTGAAATTTGAATTACATTTGTTGTTGATATAGATCACATATAAAAATTTATCAATAGGGACAATTAAAATAAAATGATGAAATGGTATAAAAAAAATCTCTTAGCTTGACGTAACAAACCATACCAAATACAGAGTATTAAGATTATTATGATATACTGTACGAAACATGCAATCAGACTCATATAAAAGGCAAAAATACATAAGAATTAATCAAATAAAAAAAATATACCCATAAATGTTTTTTTTTTTAAAAAAATCTGTAAACGTAAACAAAAACACTTAACTAAAGGAATACACCTAATATAAAACGAAAATTGATTTATCATCCAGAATAAGTAGTTAAATTTATGTTGTGTGTAAATCAAATAAGAAAATGCGTCTTAAGAATAAGACGGATATATCCGTCTTAAATGAGAATTTGTGAGTTTTTGCAGTTTGTTATTCCAGCATGGAAGTCAATTATAGTGTATTACTGTTTTAATTTCAGTTACTCTTTATATATGTCAAATCGTAATATTAAAATTATGTTAGGATTCTATCAAATATTAAAATCAGTCTTAAATGATATATTTTTGTTTGAACTTTGGAACTATCTAATATTTCGTACAAATTCATGTCTGACTACTGAACTATCTAAACTTATATGATACATTTTTGTTATAAATTTTTTACTCAAGTTGTTGAATATTTAATCCCGTGCAATTCTATCCGCACAAGCTTAATCTTTAATAATGTTACTATTATTATACATAGTGTTATTTGATTATTACATGAAAATCTATATTCGTATTTCTTAACATATATTGGATGATAAAATTTAAATCCCGTGCATATTTTACACGGGTCTAAAACTAGTGAAGTTTGGATTCAATACATGCTAAATTATGAATCTCTAACAGAATTACACTCAAGAAAACCAAATTATTTATTTTCAAACTGTTTATTTTTGAAATAAAATATTACTCCGTCCAATTCAGACTAAAGGTAATACTTGTTTTCTTTTATTATCTTTAAGGACGTAATTTAATCGTATTTTGAAGTTTTAACTTCCAAAAACTACAAGTAAATAGCTAGAATTGAATAGGATTGAATCCTTTGAAGGCATATAATAAAGATTGTACGAATCTGACTTTTTGCCTAAACTAATGATACGTCAATATTCACTCATTTCATACGAGTAACGAGTTCAACAGATTTGCTTTCATATTTGACTATTTGTTCAAATAAGTGCAATACAATTTCAAAGCTTTATTTATGTAACTATGGGACTAAAAAGTGAATTTTATCACATTATTGTAACATGTACGTAAAACGTAGTATTCACATTTTTGTTCCATGCATGCGGTAACCTTGTTGTGGGACACCTTATATTAATATGAGACCGATCTCATTATTATATACGTGTTAAACTTTTGTTTCACCATAAAAAGAACTGCTCAATTTACTCATTGCAATTAGGCTGTTGATAATCTTATAATGAGACGGTCTCATGCTCGAATTTGTATATCTAATGCCTGATGAATAGAACACGGCACCGGCACCGTTACCGGGAATGCAAGGATGGCAAGCAGCGGCGTTTAGGATATCAGGGGACAGGGCATATTTTGCAAGCTGTGGGTTTTATGGACACCAAGATACTTTATGCGACGACGCCGGTCGCCATTACTTTAAGGATTGCTACATTGAAGGCTCCATTGATTTCATCTTTGGCAATGGCCGTTCCATGTATAAGGTACGACTATATTATTAGCCTACAACTTTTTTTTATTTTTTGCTATCATTTTTCCATTCCTATGCAAGACAATTATGTCATTTATTTGATTAGCTGGTAAATAGGAGTTGTTTACCTACATAACCAACAAATTAAAATAAATAATCTACTTTGTATGTCGTCTGGACGATTTAATAGATAACTTGTAATATATCAGACGTTTTGGCTTAATGGTTAAGATAAAGATATATTGTAAATTTGTAACACTCTTGACTACAATGAACACTACAATTACCAACTTAGCCACATTGTATTGATGTTGTTAGTGCCAATGTTTATTACTAAAGGACAAATTTCCAGAAATCCATGGTGGGCACGTACCCCCCTTGACTCCCCCCTAAATCCGCCCTTGTGTAGGTCTACCATTTTAGTGGTCCCTTAAATAAAGTCCTACCATTTTAGCAGTCCCTTACATTATAAGAGGGTGTCGCCGAGATTCAACGAATGTCGTCATCTCATTTTTCAAAAAGAAACCTATGATACGTTATACTGTACTACATATTGTTAAAGACTTGAGTAGAAGTGGTAGAAGTGTCAAGTGTGGTAGTTGTTTAGAAGGTGTTAAATGGTGACAACATAGAAATAAACAAGACGTTATAAATGGCATTTCTCATTGTAAATAACGGGAACATGTGCGTCTCAAAATGCTCAGTCTTTTCTTTTATGTTTGTCTCATCTTAACTAAAATGCTTGCCAACTTTTAAATATTTACTGCTACCAACTACTTCATCATTTCAATATTATTATGCTACTTTTTTGCTCCTCACTTAATCAAACAAGATTAAGTTTTGCTTTTCGAGTTATTTACTCTTATTGCATGCACAATTTCTACCCATACATATTTTATTCAACAGCGAGTCTTAAGCTTGTGACTGATCCCGTGTCACACACAAATGAGAACAAAAATAATACATAAATCGTGTATTAGTTACATCAATCACAATCATATAGAAGCGGTAAATATTAAGTTTTATTAAATTTAAAATTGAAATTACAACACAATAGACAATCAGCTCGTTTCACTGAAGACGGGTATTATCCGTCACAATCTGAAAACGGATAGTGTCCGCCCGTCTTCAACGAGAATTTAATAAACCAATTGTGCAAGAGAGGAAAATAAATAAAAACAAAATTTCTTGAAAAAGTCTCTATTATATTATCACCACACTAGCCCATATAAGAAACTTTATTGTTAATTAAAAAAAAGCTAATGTTTAATAGATCTGTAATTGAAATACATAATAAAGTAAATTTATTTCAAAATTATTATATTAACGAAGAAACTAATTAAAAAAATAAAAATACAGGGGTGTGACATACATTCAACAGCCACAAGGTTTGGGTCAATAGCAGCACAAGACAGAAGAAAGCCAGAAGAGAAGACAGGGTTTGCATTTGTAAATTGCAGAGTTACTGGAAATGGACCACTTTATGTGGGCCGGGCTATGGGCCAATACTCCAGAATTGTATACTCTTACACTTACTTTGATAATCTCATTGCCCATGGTGGTTGGGACGATTGGGACCATAACAGCGGTAAAAACAAGTATGCTCATCCTCTCTTTTTAGCTTTTACCCCATCGAATTCATTTACCTTACGCTTCTGAGTCGTTGTTTTCACGGAGGTACAGTTAGACGATGCAATTTCGACCCATCAGCTGTATGGGCTAAGATTGCATACACCCGACCTTCATATACCCTGACTGACTAATGCCACGCCTTTTATAAACTGAAGAAATGCTGTTTTTCACATACCAGGATTCCAGGATTGAATGACTAACACGTTAGCTGGTACAAAAACTTTGTGGTTTCTGCAGGACAGCATTCTTCGGAGTATACAAGTGTTATGGGCCAGGGGCGGCAGCAGTCCGTGGAGTGTCATGGGCGAGAGAGCTAGAATTTGAAGAGGCTCATCCGTTCCTTGTCAAGAGCTTTGTCAATGGTAGGCACTGGATTTTACCTTCTGATGCCTGAGCAAGAACCATTGTCTGCAACTTCAAAAAACTAGTACATACTATATACTACGGAGTACAAAGCATACAGAGATTCTTTCATTTGATTCCAACAGGAAGTAGATGCAATATTTTTTTGTTTATTAAATACTTCCTCCATATCTTATCTCCATATCTTATCGATGTTTCCACACTATTAAAATACCCACATACATTCAAGAAGTTGGAACATCATTACAAAACGGAGGAAGTAAAAGGGAGCGCATAATTCATTCAAGTAAATGATCAGTACTACATTCTTTCATTCAATTAATGTGATACAACTTTTATTTACCGATTTAAACTCCCGATGTCCCATACTTATTTACTCAGCTGTGTCATTTTCATTGCATATAATGCAATTATTCCAAAATGGCACCCCTTTTAAAACATAAGATGATAATGAATGGCAAAAACTTGATGTGGAAACATGACAGATTAGACTAACCAACACAAACACGCCATAAACATTCATGGACTACGTTAAGCATGATTTTATCAACATGGCAGAGTAATATTTAGTGAGCATCATAAAAGACAGTTTCAACATGCAGCGGCGCCAAATACAATATTCTTGATTTCTTTTTCCATTACTTACTTTCACTGAAATTCTAGCAATTTTCGAATTTCTTACCTTGGCATGTGGCTCTTATTAACTCATTTCCTTCCGCCATTGCCTTTGTTAAGAACTCGCAACTTTTTTCTTATGGTTCTTCCCAGTGATATGGAGCTTAAGCGATTGGAGATTTGGACACTCAGGGCTTGCTTGGGATGAGAGTAATTATTACGGGAGTAATAGAGCTTAAATGAACTAAAAAATGGAGGGAAGTTACGGGGGTTGGAGATGGAAATGGATAGAAATGGGGAAATATAGTGTAATAGTCCCTCCCTTAAGGGAATAATAGTTACCTACCTCCCCCCTCAAGTAATGCATTGAGGTAATAATTCCTCCCTCACATCCTCTTTCCACCCTCCACAACCACCACAAAGCACCAATTTCCTCCAATTTCTTCTTGTTTTAACTCTCATTACTTCCTTAATAATTACTCTCATCCTAAGCAAGCCCTCAATCTTACAATTTTCACAGCTCACCAAACGTGAAGTATCAACCGTGAAGTATCAACCAATCCTTGCTCATCTTTTATAGCCTTCTCTAGATACCGCTCTTTCTTCGTATGACGCTTCCCCCTCTTGTGCTGCTCTAGTTTTTGCAGATTGCTACACTTGATCTCACATATGTCACACCTGAAAACTACATCTTGGTCTTTTCCCCTACCAGAGAACACACTCCTGCCTCTAGTCGGAAGTCGATTACCCTTCAAAGAGATTCAGTGAGACGTGAGTTAGAGCATTTTCCACTCCAAAGAGAAGTTTTGTCATTGTTCTCTTTCGATTATTTATGGAGTGGGGTGACATGGTTCTCCAGGCAACACTAATAATCTTCCTTGTCATATCCTAATGATGAAACTAAAATCATGCACTTTTAGGGCTTACTTCCCAGTCAATTCTGTTCATATTAATCCCCCTTGCATGGCCATATATCTTTCCGGCTAGGCAGCCCTCCGAGGACGGTGGCTTGTCCTAATTGATCCTAAAAGCGGGATTGACCCCAACGTTCCGATCGGAGAGGTCCATCTTAATGGAAAGCCAGGGTAGGGCGTATCTTGAATCTCTGTGTCCCATAACATAAAGTGGGATGGGAGTAATAATTACTTGGGTAGTGTAATACTTAATGGAGCTCATCGGAACTAGAAGACGGAGGTGAGTGGTGGTGGTGGTGGTGGAAATGTGGGTAATAATTTTTCTGGGGGTAGTTACCTACCTACCCCCTCTAAATAATGCCATCATCACTACTTAGTACTTACCAGCAACCTCCTCTACTTTCCCCATATACTGAGCTCTATTACTCAAGTAATTATTCCTTCCATCCTAAGCAAGCCCTACAATGTATTCAGAGCCCTACTTAAGTTACAATATTCATTTTGCTACAAGTTATAATTTGGAACCTAAAATGAACCCCAACAAAATTTTGAAAGTAATATCCGGCCACTTTAAGTTTGTAGATTCTTAGATCTAACGTTTTGTATGTGAAATGAATGTCGCGTGCAAAACAAGTTGGAAATTATGTTGGATTAAAAAGGATGACAAAAATTCATTTTTGGCATCAATTTATAATAAAAATGTAGAGAATAGGTTATATGTAGTAAAATTTGACTCTACATTAGTAAATAATTTATAACAAAAAAGTGTAAATATCGTAGGTAACAAACACCAAATTTTCATAATGTAAAAAAAATCCTTAAAAGGCATTTTGTGGTGATGAATGTTTCTCTAACAAATCATCATAAAATACAAACCAGAAGCTACTATACCTCGCAAGTAAGCCATTTCACTGTTACTGGCTCGTCATAGGAACGGGTTATTTCAGGTCCAAGTCATTTTCGGGTCCAGGTTTTGTTATTTGGGTTGCTAGGTCTCACCACTACACATGCACCTGCCATTCTCTTTTGTAGTTTCGGGTCCAGGTTTTATTATTTGGGTTGCTAGGTCTCGCCACTACACATGCACCTGCCATTCTCTTTTGTAGTTTAGTTCGGGTCATTCTCAGGTGAATATTTTGTTATTTGGATTGCCAGGTCTACTCACTACAGATGGATCTGCCATTATTTCTGGTCGGGTCAAATTAGGATCCAAGTTTTATTATTTGGGTTGCCGGGTCAAGTCACTGCACATGGATCTACCATAGGGCACAATCCCATTTTCCCTGTAGATGTCAGTTATCACACAACTTGAGTTAAATATCGGAAAACTATCAAAGAAACTGAAGTGAGTTAACTATTGTCAAACCATCTTCTCTAACCAGTTATAAAGCTAGTTTCTTAAGCAGCAGATGAACGTTGAGTTGAAATTCAGAAAAGGAGAAAAAATGAGTAATAAAGCGAGAAACCGAAATAGGTAACCTCTTCAGCAGCAAAATTCGGGCAAGAAGATCCAGGACAATTCTCTTCCCTATCACGTGTTTTCCGATCACTGCCAACATCATTATCATCAAAGGCACCACGAGATTCGAGAGCTTTTTGGTACTGCACCAAATATAGTTGCATTTTTCTTTCTCCTTGACCATTATCTCCTCTCTGAACTTCCATAAGCCCGAGTTTTGAAAAACGTATCATTGTCAATCTCTACAGAAAACTTCAAACAAATGATATTGTAGCTTACTTGTGTGAACTTATATAGACGCCATTACAAAGCAAGAAATGGCCATTAATAGGACAAGGTCGCAAACTTCAATTCTAAATTGTAATTAATTTATGGACACTCGGTTTTTTTAAGGTAATATTGTCTATCCACTAATTAATGTATTTGGACAGAAGTAGTTTAATATATTTCATTTCATATTTCGCAAATAACACGGGGACAGACATCAAAAGATTGAAAAAAAAAACCCCACCATAGGACGCTGCCAGCCTACTTGTATACTCCGTAAAAGACTAATTCATAAAATAAGAGGTTGTACCCTATCATTATCCCTTAAGGAATACTAGCAAATTCATCGATCACAATCTCATCAAAGTGTTGGTAAATTAGGTATTTGACGGATTAACAAAAACAAATAGGCATAACAGTAGGATTCCTAAGTACTGAAAGATGGAGCCGAAGAGAGAGTCAAGCTCACACTTTGATTCCCAGGTAATCCACTGAATTAGCTTGGAAATAAAGCTGATGCCAACACTTTGCATCATATAGAAATCATATTTTCATTGCTGTCTTGAGCATAAATGCTACTCATCACATCTGCATGATCTTACTGTTGTTATGTATATAACAATTCCAATGCTCTTCAATAGGCATAGCACCACTTACACATCATTAAAAGACATTACTTGAGTAGCACTTAGTCCCAGTTACGAGTAAGTTTGTCTCAAATCAGTCCATCTATGTTCACTCAGTTCTTCATTCCTCGAGTATTTCGCCTTTTTTTAATCTTCAACTATAAGCTCCAGTATGGTGTTACCTGATTCTATTCATCCAAGCGCCTTTGAATCGGATGCGGATTAAATCATGTTGGACCTAAATCCAGACCTGTGAGGTCCAATCTAGATCTAGATTTAACCTGGATCCATTGTCATCCCTATCGTCGTCTCAGTTTATTCTCTCCGAACATCTTCCACGCACTTGCTTCGACGAGCGCACCGATACTTACAACCCTTGCGTACATGGCTTACCAACCAAAGACAGGCCACGAGGGTCAACTTACCCACATTGAACGCTGTTGGCTCTAAATCAAGATTCATGAGTTCCAGTTAAAAAACATAAATTAGATCCATTGCAATCCCTAAGCTCATCTCATGATCTCAGTTTAGAACCCTGTAGTACAAGGCTTGAGAGCCAAATACAGCGCAGGAAGGTCTATTATCAACATTAGCTGAGCCCAAAACTCTATATCGTCCTTAGTTCTTCATACCAAGTTACCAACCTCTTCTTTGGAAAAAAAAAATATCCGAATTATACTCTGACTACTTGACTGATGACTGATGACTGATGACTGATGACTGATGACTGATGACTGATGACTGATGACTGATGAGAGCTTTTCATGTAAAAACAAATTTCTGCCAGAGAATGAAGCAGTTAGCTGCTCACTGCGGATTCAAGAATATCCTCTTACAGCAAGAATATGCAGGGAAAACAAGCCCTAGGAAGACCAAATCTAAAGCTGAAGAAGAGTCCGAAACTTTACTCGTTTTTTAACACTTCCCCATCTATCATAGCCAATACCGATTTTACTATGCAACAACTTCATAGCTAGATCATATTTTCCTGCTTTTCTGAGGGAATTAATCAGAATAGTACGAACAGTCCCAGGTATTTCTCGACCCCTATCAACAATCCCATCAGCCAATTTGCAAGCCTGTTCAATGCGTCCTGCTTTACATAATGCATTAATCATGTTTTCGAAAGCATTTTCTGGTATAACTCCCATTGGCGCCAAATCATCCAAAACCTTACAAGCTCGAGCCACCTTACCACAAAGGCAAAGACCTATTGCTAGAACTCGGAAAGCAGCTGATGTCGGTGCAATACCTTTGTCAATCATCATATTCCATAGCTTCAACGCCTCTTCATTTTTGTGTTTTTTAAACAATCCATCCATGAGAATGGTGTATGTATAAACTGTTTGATCACATCCTTCATCATCCATCTGGTGAAAGAGAGCCAAAGCCTCGTCAGTCTTCCCGGATTTTGCAAAAGCGTCAATCATGACATTATAGCAATACGAATCACGTGTGCAACCATTCACGAACATCTCATCGAAAAGCTTCTGGGCTTCATCAACTCTCCCTCCCTTCCCCAAGCCGTCAATTAGAGAACAATATATAGTAGAATTAGTACTAGCACCACTTTGTTTAAATACGTTGAAATAATCAATTGCCTCGTCTAATCTTTCATTCTTACAAAAACCATCAATAATAGCCCCATAAGTAACTTCATCAGGTTCAAGCCCATCACTCTTCATTCTACCCATAAGACGGATTGCTTCCTCCACATTACCACTCTTAACACATGCATCAACCAAAGCCGTATAGATTGCCACATTGGCCTTACACCCTCTCCGACCCATCTCCTCAAAAACAGCACAACCTTCAGCATACTTCCCACCCTTACAAAGCCCACATATCACCAAACTATAAGCATGAGGTGGAATCTCCAAACCCTTCTCTGACATCTCATGGTAAAGCGACAAACACGCAACAAAATCACTCTCCCCATAGCAAAGTTGGATCAAAGTCATGTAAGTAATCTTATCCGGCTCCACCCCGATAACTTCCATCTCCTTCAACTTTTCCATCGCCTTCGCCAACTTCCCCACCTTACAATACCCTTTAATCAAAGTATTATAGGTAACAATATCCGGCCGTGTCCTCCCATTTAACATCACATCAAAGACTTGCTCGGCTGAGTCAATAAACGACGAATTCACCAACCCATTCATCAAAAAATTGAAAGTATATAAGCTAGGTTCAATCCCACTTGCCTTCATTTCCCTCCATACCCACAACAACTCCTCAACCAAACCCAAATTCCCAAAACTCTTAATCAAACAATTACAACAATTCACATTCATTACAAAATCTAATCTTTTTAAATCATTAAACACAATCTTAATCCTACCCACATCACTAGAAACACTCAAAACATCAATCAAATTAGCATAACATTCTAATTTATGCATATATTTCTTTTGCTTACCAGCCCAATTGAAGAACCGAAATGCGGTATCTGGCATTCCTTTCACCTGGGTTGAACTCAAAACAAAAGAAACAAAATTGGGAGTTAATTTGATCAAATACTTGTCACAAAACTCAGTTAAATTAACCTCCATATTAGGCGAATCGTCGAGAATTTGGACAACTCGAGAAACCCAGATGGAGGGTTGGAGATTCTTCTTATGGGGTGAAACGACGTCGGATAGATCGGTGTAGGGTTCAATCCACTCAGGGGGAGGGAGGAGTGAAGTGGTTGAAAGTAGATATGTGGGTATTGTAGTGTGGGTCTTAGGGGTTGGAAGAGAGAGAAAATGGTGGAGAGTTCCGCCATTGATGAAGGTTAAAGGTGTGAAGAAGGTGGAGGAAGAGAGAAGGTGGAGTTGTCTGAGAACAAGGGCTTTTCTCATATTCAGGGTTTTAGATCAATCTGTGTTTTTCTTTTTCAGGTTCTTCATTTCTTTGGACGGAGTGTTTCATCTTAAAATCAGTCAAATATTATCACACGACTACATGAGGCTAGTAAAGACAGAGTTTTTGATATATTTAGGTAATAAGTGGGATGATTACTATTCTCTCCTTCTCAGTTAATTGTAAACAAGAATTTGTCCTCTTTTGTAGGGTGTCTTAATTAATTGTTGTCATTTCTATATTTAAAAGGCTTTTTATGTGTGATTTGATCACAAAATGAGACTATTGTCCACTTGTAAATCACTAAGTGGAACCACAAATGGTCCCCCATTTTCTTTGGTCTTTGTGCTAATGTGAAATGACAACAATTGACCGGTTGGGATGGAATATGTATTTAACCCGTCATAAGGTTAAAATGAATAATGTCTGTCTTAAATGAGAATTGATGCTTTTTGAATTCACTTCTGATTATCTCAACAATCACTCCTGAATCCTGATTGCGAATTTAATCATTTCTTTGAATTCTTTTTCTCTCCAATTTTTTTTTGGGTTTTTTTAAGTTGTTCTAAAATTAGTGTATCACAAATTTTATATTTTGTATATTATTATATTATTACCTTATTGACAGTCTTCAATAACTTGATTAGTTAGTTGATTTAAGAATGGAAGAAATAGGAATTTTTTTTTTTTAAAAAAAAAACAAAGAAAAATGATTTTTTAACGAAACTATATTTCTGACAAAATGTTCATTGCACATTTTTATTTCAAAATCTTATAACGTTGCAATATTTTTGACAAAATGTAAACAAATAATGACAATGGATAAAATATAATGTACTTGTTCGTTAGTGATTTTGATCATAATACATTTAAGTGCATTCGGGTTAACAAGTCAAAATTGGTTTGAGCTCGTAATGGATATAATGTGAGTCGGAGAGTACGGAGGGTACGCTCATATATAATCGTAATTATCGAGTTCATGTTTAAAATGGATAAAGTAATGATAATGAATTATCATGTTTAGAGAGACACATTTCTAAGTGAATAAACGAGATTATACTCGGGGACATATTATGTCATACTTAGAAGGATATGTGTACAAGGGAGTGTGCATCGGAGTAGTAACCTTCGTCCCCCGATAGGGGTTAGGGAGCCCCGATCAGGGTTGTCATGTTCTACGCTGTTGTATGCATGCTTCAAATTGGAAAGCTACGTCCCCGATCGGGGTTGACTATTTCTACCCGCGAAATAAGTCTGACTTTGGCGGTTGATATGAAATCCTTCGTTGGTTTTGTTTTCCATGCATTCTTATCCATATTTTAAGATATATATTATTATAATATATGTACATATAAATATATGTGACATGTGAGAATTCATACTACACATGCATTAACAATTTCAGATTTTGTAAAAACAAAGCAAACTAAAACTTCCATTGTTTCTTTGTACTTTGTTCTTGCCTTAAAACAGTTTAATCGTCTTATCCTAAAGAGGTTTCGGGACACCCAAGGCAATAAGGGTCAAAATATTCTATGAAAAGTGTGTTCAACGCGATTCGATTGGGTTGATTAACACCGTCTTTTAATTGTTTCATTTCTGTTTTTTGTGCCTTGTTTTGTATTAGTTACATTGTTGTAGTTCTTGTAATACAAAGTTCATATATAACATTCTTCGAGTATTTTCTGCATTTGAAATGTAATCAATCAAAGACATGACTTCCAAGTTCGGAAAGTTGGAAAATTTTGAAGGGGTCGATTTCCGTCGTTGGCAAAAGAAGATGCACTTCCTTCTCACCGCTTTGAAGGTAGTGTGTGTGTTAAGTATTCCAATGCCAGAGATTGTGGGTAATGAGACTCTTGCGGAGATTCAGCAAAAGCGTAACAAGTGGGAGAATGATGACTACATATGTCGTGGTCATATCTTGAACGGTATGTCCGACTCTCTTTTTGATGACATTTATCAAAATATAGAGTCCGCTAGGGAATTATGGAATCAACTTGAGTCTAAATATATGGATGAGGATTCTTCTAGATAGAAGTTCCTTGTTGGAAATTTCGATTATAAAATGGTCGATGCTAGACCGGTAATGGAACAATACAATGAATTGCTCCGGATTTTGGGGCAATTTGCTCACCATAAAATGGAGATGGATGAATCTATCTCGGTGTCTAGTATCATAGACAAGTTGCCTCCTTCTTGGAAAGATTTTAAACACATGTTAAAACATAAGAAGGAAGAGTTGTCTCTTGTTCAACTCAGAAGCCACTTGCGTATATAGGAATCTCTAAGGGCGCAAGATGGTGGCAAGGGTAAAGGTAAGGATGTTATGGGATCCTCTTCCGTCAATATGGTGGAAAAGCGAGAGGGTTCCAAGAACAAGTTTGAGGGGAAGAAACGCCCCTATAACAACACCAATGATGATGAGTCTAATAAGCCACCGAAAGGTGCTTGTTGTACTTGTGGAAAGACCGGACATTTCAAAATGAATTGCAAGGTTGGGAAGCACAAAAAGGGAAAAGGTGCAAGTGCTGACCAAGGAGGACAAGAGTCAAAAGACCAAGGTCCACCCACTAATCAAGGTCAGATTTTAGACATTGGTTTTAATTCGGTTGTGAATTATGTGCCACTAATTTCTGAAACATTTAATGTGCACGATGTTGTAGTGGCTTGGTGAATAGACTCGGGTGCAACAAATCATGTTTATATAAACATGTGCCTTGTTTTGTACTCCCTCCTAGTCGGTCATTTCTTCCCTCTTTCCTTATTGGGTAAGTCGGGTTTTCTTCCCTCTTTCCCTTTTTGGATGTGAGGTTATGTGTTTTGTATGGTCTAAATTCATTTGTATGTGGGGTAGTGTGTTTTGTGTGGTCCAAATTCATTTTCTTAATTTTTGTGTAAAAGGGAAAGGGGAAGAAATGAGTGACTAGGAGGGAGTATTAGTTACATTGTTTTAATTCTTGTAATACAAAGTTCATATATAACACTTTTAACTATCTAAGATCAATAGTAATAGATGAACTTTATATAAACATGTGCCTTGTTTTGTATTAGTTACATTGTTTTAATTCTTGTAATACAAAGTTCATATATAATACTTATAACTATCTAAGAACAATAGTAATAGCTGAACTTTACATAAACATGTGCCTTGTTTTGTATTAGTTACATAGTTTTAATTCTTGTAATACAAAGTTCATATATGACACTTGTAACTATCTAAGAACAATAGTAATAGAAGAACTTTATATAAACATGTGTCATGTTATATTACACAAATTCCAATATATAAGAACTTTTATACACAATAGATGACTATTATATAAAGTTCTTAAATGAAAAATAAAACATTTAATTGGTCTCATATTTTTCAACGCTATATTTATTGGTTACCAAATTCCCATAATAAACAAATAAAGTTCTTATTTTTTCTTATTTTAGAACTTGATTCTTAAAATTAAGAACGAATTTTATATTACAATAGATGAATTCTCAAGACAAAGAATCAGTGTTACTATTGCTCTAAGCGGGCGAAAAGATAATAAAGCGTGTTAAAGTTAATAAGACGAAAGAGTAATAACATGTGAGACTTAACATTTATTCGAAAGCAATTTGTTACCCTATATTTGCAAAGTTGCAATATGATTCCACACCCATAGTCGTCCTATTAATAGAGTGGGAGTGTGTCACTACTAAACCTGGCAAAACTGACCCGACCCGAATAACCCGACCTGATAAGGCTGACCCAAGACCCGAAAGCGACTCGGAATTACCTGACCCGAGGATGACCCGAAACCCGAATTGACCCGACCCGACCCGAACCTTGACTGACCCGAAAGAGACCCGACCCAAAATAACCCGACCCGAAACCCCTGACCTACAGACAACCCAATTTGAAATGATCCTAAATGACCCAATTTATTGTGATTAGGGGTGATAATGAGACGAGACGGCCCACGTGCACCTCAAGCTCAGCTTGGTCCAAGTCGGCTTGTGCGAGTTTGGCTCGACGCGGGCTTGACTCGAAAACTAACTTGATCATTTTGACCTGAAAATGGCCTAAACAAATCGGATATGAATCTAAAATGTCCCGACCCAAAATGACCCATACCCGAAATGGCCCAAACCCGAAGTGACCCAAACCCGAAAGCGACCAGACCCGACCCGAAAGATTGAGCAAACCCGAGATGACCCGACCCAAACTGACCCGACCCAAACCCGACCCGTTTGACCCATTTGCCAGGTCTAGTACTCACTACTCACCACCTTCTCTATCTTTCCTTCTTCTCAAACCAACTGTCAATGCCACTCTCATTCATTCTTCCTTCTTCCCCCTTTTACTCTTCAAAACTTCCCTTTTCTACCAAAATTTTCTCACTACAAAACCCCTAATTTCCTCTGTTTTAACTGATACTCTGTTTCACTAACATGATGGAAGATGCAAGTTCCAAGCTTGTTACTTTTACCAGGAATTTCCCACCTGGGTTTGCTCAATTACCGTCTGTAAAATTACCCTTTAACCATTTTCACTCTTTCACCAGAGATTACCCACCTAGCTGCGGTCCAAATGCGCCCAAAATCACCCTTCTTAGCTCCGGAAACGAACCGGGTCGGATGCAGAGTTCCGTAAAATGTAAACCTCCCTTGGCCCCCACGGGTAGACAGCCTAGCTCGGGTTCGGGTTCGGGTTTGGGTCGTGAAAAGGTTGTTGAGATGTTGAGGGTGTTTAGGGAGAGGTGTAAAGAACTGTCGAAAAAGGGAGTGAAAAGGGTTGATATTGTGGCAAATAAGGAGCTTACTAAAGAAGGAAAGATTAAAAAAGCTGAGCATAATTTCGGTTCTGTTCCTGGTGTGGTGGTTGGTGATAAATTCTATTATCGAGTCGAGCTCGTGATTGTGGGTTTGCATAGGTTGTTCCAGGGTGGGATTGATACTATACCGGATTGCGGTCAGAGGTTTGCTAGTTGCATTGTTGCCAATGAAGGCCATTTCGACAAAATGAGTGATCCAAACTTGTTATGTTATATTGGTGAAGGCGGTACACTTAAGCCTGATCAGGTCGGGGTTCCGCCTGATCAGGAGCTCAAGAATGGGAATCTAGCATTGAATAATAGTAGGTTACGGAAAAAGCCGGTTAGGGTTGTTAGGGGGCTTAGGTATGGGAGCGGGAATGCGAAGATTGTTTATGTGTATGATGGGTTGTATGAGGTTAGTGAAACTGTTCAGAAGAGAGGGCCTCAGGGGAATTTGGTTTTCGAGTTTAGGATGACTCGAATGGCTGGACAACCAGTTGTTCCTTGGATAGAGTATAAGCGCCTATTAGTTTAAGTCGTTGAGTATTCGTGATTGTTGTTTGTTTAGCTAATTGATTGCTTGAGTTAGCCTTGTGTTTAGTACTATCTTGGAGGATGCATGTGTTAGTCTAATTTTAGGGTGGTAGTTTAATGGCTGAAAAAATCTGATGGTATTTCGATGTATGTCACTGAATGAATACAATGAATTTCTTCTATAGTGTTTAATTGTACTCGTATATGTTTTTTCTCCTGTTTTTGTGTTCAAGTTAGTACTCCTTTTATTTCTTCGTTTTCAGTGAATTATCATTATGTAGAAACTATACATTGATCTTGAGTTTTCTTGACGGAATTTTCATCATGGGTTTGTGCTGCGAACATAAGAGTAGAATTGTGTGATTCCTGCCATCCGTACCCTTATCTTTTGTGGAATACCTCGAGGCTCTGGGGTCAATTGGATGAAGTAGATATTGTACGACTCATAGTCTAGGCCTTTGAAAACATGAATGACAATGTCCTTATTGTCTATGACTTTTCCCGTTGTAGATAGTTGATCGACCCAAGCCATGTTGGACTGCATATATTCAATGGCGCTTGGGTAGTTTTGGGGTGGATTCCGGTTGATATTGGACTTGGAAGAGGTTTATCACTTTATCTAGCTTTGTTGGCGTAGCGATGATAATAGGGCAACAATTAGTTTGTACAAAGGTTTCCAAGTGGGTAAGGCGGGTTTGTTTATTTTTGTAGGTTTTGAGTATGATAGGGCGAGCGGGATAGATGCCGTCAACTAATTTGAAGAGTTCTTAGCCAAGTAGCAGAATTGAGTAATTGATTTTCCGCAATAGATATTGGAGATGAGTAAGTCTACTCCAATCTACGAATCTGACCAGAATAATGGATTAGAGGCTCTCGGGGCTGGCTGAGAGACTAATAAAGGTCGAAGGAAGGACCGTGGCAGATGAAACCGTGTAAACATTTGAAAATTCTGACTTGTTGGCCGTTTATTACAAAACGTAAGGTATAAATAACAACTATCTGAAAAAACCAAGTGCCTACTGGCATTATTTGCTGTGCTGCTTCAGATGGAAGCTAATAATGCAATCATACTCGATGAAACGGGATGGTAATGGTTGATGATTCATAATCTTCAGTTTTCTCTTATTACCGTAGTATTCATGAATGAATCTTATAAGAAGAAGGGAGTTTTCGGATGAAGGATGTCACTGTCATAATCGTTCTGTTGATATTCCTCTTCTGTTAGTAGATTGCAGACTCTTGATTTGTTCTAATCCTCGTTTGTTATCAATTTTGTACTACTATCATGTGCTATTCTTGAAGATTTATTTTAGGCCAAAAGAGGTAACTGAATGCTTCTACCAGTTCAATGAAATTCATCTTGTCAGGCGTTGAGGTTAGTTCTCTATCTTTCTGAGCATATTCCTCAGTTCATCTCGAGTATTATATAATTTTAGCAATTACTCAGATGTATGTGATTTTGTTGTATTGTTTTCCATTTTCAGTGGACTCAGTGATACATAATTGTTTAATTTTGGATTTTATGACTGAATAAAGCAAATATGGCTCACTAAACTGATCGTGGTTCTTTTAATTGTGTAATAGCCATCATGTGATGGAATTCTCGAGGAAATTTTCGCTTTGGGTCGTTTGGAAACAATCTCTCTACACATGGGTAAGGTAGCATACATTTAACATCCTTACTCCACAATTTCAAGGTGCCTTAGAGGCACTAAAGTGTATGTTAACTTCTTGCTATTCAGATATTCTTGGTGATTTCGGTGTGGCTAGTTTGAACTTATGTGTTTTGAATTTCATGAGACGAACATATATCATGTGTGATCGACTCTCATAATTAAAACATAAGTTTTTACTAATGATGTTTTTATTTGGACGGTTGGGTTGTTGATTCCTCCTCATGCATTCTGGAATTTATCG